>JARVJO010000269.1:23439644-23450943 GCA_031762555.1 Cynodonichthys magdalenae
TAAATTCACTGAGTTGGTTCACTTATTGTGTTCTGTCCATTCACTTTGGTACAGAAGAAATGTTTACCGAAAATAAGCGATCCCTTGCTAGATAATTTCCTTATAACCTTGTTATAAGAAGTGTAAGTTTCTTACATATTGGGGAAGAATGCTTTTGAAAGTTATTTTTCACACCAAAAGTTACTACACTGCTGATACATGAGGCCCCAGATGTGACATGAATAGGAGTAGAAATATCCTTGGTTGGACAGCATCAGTGGAGACGATTCAGACAAAAATTTCTGACTACATTTGTTTAGAGGAAACATTTATTCTTTAATGTATTTAGCTACATTTAGAATTTTTTTTAAAATGTTTTGTACCCCCCACCCCCGAGTCTGGGGCAGTGATGGGTGGCAACACTATTTGTGTGCATGTTTGTTTATACAGAAAAGCACTCCGACAATAAGGGCGTCATTTTGTTTCAACTACTCCACTTCCAGGAGTTGGATGTTGTGCATGTAATCATCATGGATAGTTTTGAGGAGCAGTTGTCCGAGGCAGTCAGAAAGTATGTCCATACATATGAATCTTCCAGAAAGTATAATGATCAAAAACTCCTGGACGGAGACAGCACAGACGTGCCATGAGGAGTTTGCTGAATACTCTATGACAGATTTTTGCAGAACTGATGTTGGTCTGTTTGCTCTGCCTTTTACAACAACAGTACCAGTTTTTTTTTCTTTTAGGGAACATTAATTGTCCACCTGTGGCTCAGAAAGTCTCATTTCACCAACAGTCAATTCCCCTTTAGTAGTTTACAAACAACACTTGTTTTTAGCCAGCATCTTTAGAGGAATACAAAGATATACTCAGAGGACATTTTCCCTTTCTGTATCTGACACAATTTATCACGCCTATAGTGAGTTTGATTGTATTACAAAGTGCTTGAGTAAAAAATATTGCTATTTGTAGGCATCTGGTAGCTCCAGAAGTTACAGAGCTGGATGACCTGGATTGCAGAAGAGAGTGTGCATCGAGATATTAAGCTGAATTTGTGTGTTGAGGGAAAGTTTCAAGCCAAACTGCGAACAGAAGTTGACTTTAGCCACAAAGTGCTGATGCAGACAGTCATTTGTGTTTATGTTGTAGCTGTCCAACCTATCTGCAGAACAGTCGCTTTATCTTATTGCATATGTTCTTATCACCACAACCACATAATGCACAAACCTGACAGCAACTGAGTTACAGTCTCCTGTGATTACAGTGTGTTGCACTTCTAACACACACACACACACACCCTCACACACACCTTACTGCTACCAAGTAATCACCTTCTGTGATTACACTCAAAGTTCCCCTGGGACCTGCACACACACACTCATGCTACAACGCTCACACCAAGGCGTGCAGTGCCATTTTAACGAGAGGAATAATCTCGGGCTCTGTGGCTGGTATTTTGAGTGAGTGAGTTCCCTCTAACTGGATTACTGTGGCCACTCCTGCCACTGCCAAAGGGAAGATTGAGAAGCTAAATGCCTGCAAAGCTCTCTTCTGACGAAAGAGAACATTCAGAGAAGATAGGGCACATGTGGTTAGATTCAGCCTTAACTACAAGTTTCCATCATGAAAAGATTTGGTTTAAGATGTGTTAGTGTTGGGGGGGTTAGGGCATGCCCACGACTATTCCGTTTTTCCAATTTTCAGTTAGAGATTTTGATGCTTCAATCAAATTTTATGTTGATTGAGAGAGATGCAAACAAGGCTTTCCAGATAAACACCACTTCATCCTTTACTTCAATCAACAAACACTACATAAGTGCATCTCATTGTCTACTGTTGGGTAGATTCTTTCCTTTGGTTTCTAATGTTGTACATTAATAATCACTAGTTTAGTTACACATGTTCACATGATGGAGCGGGAAATACATTAACAGATTGGGGAATGGGGGGCATAGGCATGTAGGAAATGTTTTAATTGTAAATCTAAAAAATAAAAATTCTGTTATGTTTTTTCTGTTACCTGCACCACCATTCTGTCAGTTATGGTGAAGAAGTACATAGCTGAAAGGCAAAATACTCAATTTACTGGGTTGTTTATGTTTCAACTAAATAATTTAAATTTATCTACATAAAGAAAAATGCATTTATTTCCATTGTCTACAACTGCATTGAAATCACTCAGTTTACATACCATTTAAATAGTACTCTTTAGATATTGTTAATACTGTTTTAAAATTACAACTTTTAAAAAGTAATAAAGTTAGGTAATTTATGTATACCTTTTTTTCTTTATCTCTTTAAATGTCTATTTAAAAAGTTTTTTGCCTCAAGCTTAAAGCATGTGGTTAGCTGAAAGTGATGTAGGACAGGGAATCCTGCCTCCATAATCATGGTTTGACTCAAGTTAGAAAATGAACATGTTTTACACTCCCCCATGGATTGACTGTGTGGGCAGCATTCATGTGGCAAAGGCAGGGGGTAGGAAAGAAATGTACCTACTTCATAACTCATGGTTTGAAGTAGGAATTATGCTGCTGAAGTGCTTAGTTGTAGGGAAAACTTTTTTCTATTGTTATTAAATTCCTTGTTTTTTTATTTAGTTGGCTGTGTTTAAGGAAGGGTTTTGGGTTCTTTATTTACCACATTAGTCCAAATGAAAACCCCTAAAGACCTTCAAAAAGTGAAGAACTGATGATCAAACTACCTTAAACTTATACAGCAAAGCCTGGCTCCGTGGAAGAAAAATATCAAGATACTTAAAGTGTTTTAAAATGGCACAGTTCTGTTTATCTGTGGAAAATATTTGATCATATTTTCAAATTTAAAATTTCCTTCATTTAAAGTGTTAACCAGGAGTATTGTAGCTTTCCTACAATGCATATTTTCATAAACAACATCTATGTCCATTGTTTAGAGATGTCACCAAAAACTGACTAAAGCTTTTAAAACATGACTAAACTAAAGACCACAGTATATGAAAAGCAAACAAAAGTTTCCTGAGTATCTGATAAATGCATGGTCAGATTAATCAGATTCAGTAGAATAATAAAGGGAATCTCTCTGCCATGCCAGGAGGTGTTGACGACTATGGTTCTGTTATATTTCTGCAGAATCACTGAAATTATTCAACACATGGAGTTTAATAAATTTGGCTTTTACAGCTGCAGCTTCTTAAAATTACAATGCAGGTAAATAATAGTATTAGGTAATAAGAACCAATTCACAATTGAGAATGATTTATTTCTTATCTGCGTGTTTTTCTCCTTTTGTAAAAAGAGTAACTTCAGAGTTTGAAGATTGAAGTCCAGCTCTCAGAGATCCAGAAATGAAAATCTGTCATTTTTAACATATCTCCAAAATATGTCTGGCACTTTGGAGAAAATATCAGACAGTCTTAAATGCATAGCTGTTGTGCTGAATAAATCTCAACAAAATAATATTTGATTAAAAAATAACCTAATTTATGTCTGAATAAAGCTGTGTATTATGTTCACTTCCTGTTGACCTCACTATATACCAAGACAAATTAAACTTCAATTAATGCATAATTTAAGTTTGTTTGTAGTTTAGTATCTTTATTTTAATATTATATAACAGCATTATTATGGAGCTAAATCAGCAACAGCTCACATTGACATTGAAAAATAAAACATTCACATTGAAAAATAAAAGAGTGACATTGAAAAATAAAAGAGTGACATTGAAAAATAAAAGAGTGACACTGAAACTTCAAACATTGACACTGAAAAACCTGCGATGAAATTTTTATTTTACACTACAGATTTTTTTTCAATGTAACAAGTTTTCAATGCCAATGCAAAGCTGGTACTGTTTTGACGTCGGGGGGCGGGGCTTAACCGAAGGCTGCTTCACGGCAGTGTTGCCAACTTGGCAACTTTGTCACTAGATTTAGCGGCTTTTCCAACCCGTCTAGCGCATTTTTTTTTTTTTACAAAAAAGCGCCTAGCGACAAATCTAGCGACTTTTCCCGGTGTTTTTGGAGACTTTTAGAAGCTTTCCAAGCACTTTTCTCCTCTCCTCTGCAAGCAGCGAGGGGTGTGGTGAGCCCCCCCTTCCTAAAGCAGTCCAACTCACTGAAGCCTCGTGCAGCAGCAGCACCCCCACCTCTATGGCATTTTATTTGTGCCATCAGCTTGAGCGTGCAGCAACACTGATTTGAAAGCAGATATCAATATGAAGAAACAATAATTTGAACCGTGAGCATTCAAATCACACATACGCTCACGCGCCTCCCTCCCTCCTCTCAACTCTCTTCCTGCGCATGTGGCTCTTTCCCTGTTCCTACTGTTTAATGAAATAATTGTTCCACATTTAATCTTTTGTATTAATGTTTGGGGGAAAGCTTGTAAAACAATTACAAATCCTATTTTTGTTTGACAAAAAAGAGCCGTAAGGATTATTACAAGAAAGCCTCACAATCACCTATCAAATTCATTATTTTATCAGTTGAAGTTATTGAAATTCTATGATTTGGTTGATTATTGTATTTTATCAATTATGTATAGGGCTCATAAAAACACATTACCTTCAAACATCCAATTAAATTTTGGTAAAAGAAAACATTTTTACAATCGTAAAGTGATAGAAATATTTGAGACCTAAAATTCAAACCAGTTTAAAGGAACGGTGTACATCGATCCAAGGAATAAGATTATGGAATAATCTGGAAGATGCCGTTAAAAACGCCAAATCAATGGGTGTATTTAAGAAAATGATAAGGCTTAGTTTAATGGAGAAATATGTAATGGTATAGTTTGTTTTTATACAAGTTTTTCTAGTAGTTTAATCTTTATTTATTTTCATCTTTTTTTTTTTGTTATTTGAAGACTATTTTTGGTCAAATTTAATGTTTTGAGAAAAGGGGCATCTGCTGCCTTTCATTTATGATTTATATTTTTTATTATTTATTGTACATATAATTTGTTTTTTTTAATGAATGAATGAATGAATGAACTGATTTGAACATGACAACTCTGATCAGAAAGAGGAACTGAGGAACTAGTAATCAACCATGCAGATAAACGAAAATCTTAAAAAAATTTAAAACTGTATTACCTCTTTACTTTTTTTTTATGTGTAGCACCATGTTGTCTTAATATAACAGACTTGTCATATAATCTGGAGGATTTACCGGTGTTGAGGCGATTGACATAAACTGGTGCTGCAGACCTCGTATTATACGACGAACCAGACGAAAGTGTTTAAAAAGCCTCGAAGCTACTGGTTGGGTCAAACATTCAGGATGCAAAGCAGCTTTAAATGTCTGTCGACTTGTTTCTGCCCGGGTGAGGAGTGACTTGTGCTATTTTACGTAATTCGCCTATGATAACAATGCTAACGCTGACAATGAGTTAACCTCTGTTATTTCTATGCGCTTGAATCTACTTGTAAATAATTTATTTAGCTTCTGTAAACCCAAGTAACAATTAAATAAAATATCTGAAAATATGATTTAAACAGTACAATATTTAAACAGTACAATCCTTACCTGTTAGAAAGTGGTCTCTGCAAACTCTTGCATTGTTTGTTTCTGCACCTCCTGCTTTTAGCTGTAGATTGTTGATCCACTTTTGTCATCTTTTTTCTGTATGTTTTTTTTTAATTAACTCCCTTGTGACACACTACTTTCTGAACATGAAAAAAACTTAGATCTCCTGATTAAAGCAGCTGCAACAACCGTACGTGGCACAGAATTTAGGCCTTTTGATGCTGAATCAACAGAAGGAAACTGGGCTGTGTTTACTTCCTGCCCTTCATCTGCATTTCATGACATCGACACTACGTCATCTGCAAACCAGCAATATATTAAATTTACAGGCTTCAAGTTAAAATGTATTTGATTATACGCACGTTTTTGTCAGAAACCCTTTTGCCAGAGAGATGTTTTCTTCCTTTTTTTTTTTTTAACATTTCCAGACACCAATGATAGAACCAAACGAATCTAACAAAAATTGGTTGGTGGTTTTGACATCTAATTTAGATCCCTGTTCAGAGCCTTCCTCTGGAGGTTTTCCAGGCATGTCCCACTGGGAGAAAAGATCAGGGCAGAGCCAAAACACACTGAAGGGATTATGTATCTTTACTGGACACTGTAGCTGGGTAGTGGGATATCTGGGTTTTCCTCCTGGGCCTGTTAGTTCTGCCAACTAGCTTTGACTAAGCAGAAAAATATGGATAGATGAATGATGGGCCTTTTTTCATGTTAGTAGTTCATTTTTGTTTGTATTAAAATGATCTTTCTATTTTCACTTCCTGTTTATTTTATTTTATTTATTATCATTATTATATTATTATTATTTGAATGGATTGTTCTCTTCAGCTTTGCTTCATAGAAAGAAAAAAAACAGGTCAACATCACCAATAATTTCCACTTTTTCTTGATTTTTCTTCTTTGTCTTTACACTGCTTCTTTGTCCAGATCACACCAGCAGATTATTTGTCCAAGTCCAATTGTTACTGGAACCCTGCTGGTTTCCAGCACTATAATCTGTCGTTCTCAACCCGGGCCCCGACCAATTTAGTAAAACCATCATCCGATCCAGTAAAGCAGTCTTATGATCTGGTAAGGATCTGCATGTTTTGCATTCAGCGCCTTTCATGACACAACCTTCACCCTTATTCTGGGCTTGGGATCAGAAGTACACAGAATGTGCCTTTCCATTGGTTATTTCTTTTAAAATTATCAGTAATTTCTTTTTTTGTCATGTTTAATAAAAAAGAAACTTTACCAAAATTATGACTAATTTCAATTTGTTATTTATCAACAAATAATGTCTCTTTCTGCACCAGCTGGTTATATCTTTCATTCTTAATTTATCAAACCTCTTTATCTCACCCACTCATGGGGGTGGGGTTGGGTGCAATAGGATATACAGGAGCCCCAGCCAGTGCTGGTGCTTTAGACTACTTCTCCTATTAGACCCATCTTTTCAAAACTCTCATCAGAGACTCTCTCACTCCATTCATGTGAATATCATCCTGTGAAAGCCATGAAGGTCATTCATCATCTCACACATGCATTTTTCAATGAGCTTCATTCCAACCAGCACAGCAAGTCAATGTGGCTGAAGAAGTGAAAGCAGGAAGATAAGCAGGAAGTCCTTCACTGTGTGTTTGTCAGTTCAGGCTATAAAGAGTCAGAGTTCATTTTTATGAATGGAACTGGAGTAACACTAAGGCTGAAGCAGCTGTCAAAAAAACTGATCTGCTTTTAAGACGGCTCATTTGTAAGATTCAAGCCATGGTCATTTTAATGTTGTGAATGAAGCTACTTGCCTAAAAGATGACATCTTGTGTATGAGAAAAAATCTTGTTATGACTGATTGTAAAGAACATTTCATATTTGTGGATTTACAGAGTATTATGACTACTTGCCAAAAAGCACATTTCATTTTGACGTCTGAATCATGACTTCTTCATGATGTGACTTCAGAACTACAGGATGTGGCAGTTATGAAGCTTTTCTCCTCAGTGAATCACTGTTGTCAACTCCTCAGTAAGGGAAGAAGCTACTGGCTGTCCTAAAAGTGCTAGGAGCTGCTGGATGATGTCATTGTCTAATCTGCATATTTAATCATTTACTTCTAATTGTGATCTGGACTATAGACTAGATAAATATTATTGTTGGAGAGACAAAAAGTGAGTGAAAAACGAAATGTATTTAGAACTATAAAATAAGTTTATAAAATAGTTTCATTACTTTAGTGATTCGCCTAAACCTGTTTTACCTAGCATTGTTTAATGTTGGATTATCAAATTTAACATTTAAATGTATTTTTAAAAGCTGATATGATCAAGGAAAGCTATAACCTGCAGGGCAGCTCTAATCAGAGTGGAATGTTTTTCTGTATTTGGTCCTTGACAAACTGAAAAAAACTACATTAATTAATTTAAAAGTAGAAAAAAGTAAATGTTCTGTGGGGTGGAATTGCTAGCGCTATGGTCAACCCTCCTTTATGATCTGGGCTTGGGTCAGTAAAGTGACCAGAAAGGAGACACTCTGGCAGAGTTTTTTTTTAACATTACAGTTATTGAAGTGTTTTCATTCATTCATTTTGTTTTTAAGCTTTTTGGGGTGGGAGGACCTACATTTATTTTATCCTTTACAGTTTAATACAAAGTTAGCTTTCTAATAAACTTGTAAATTAACATTTTTTTTTGTAATCTATGTCATTTAAAAGGCATATGATTCATGTTTTACAGACGTGCTCCCTCATGAGGCTTGAATAATTCCTGTTTTTAATTGTCTCACAGTGGTTTTTGGTGTTAAAATTTTTGTGTTTTTTTTTTTGCCCAGGCAGCAAGGAGAACAATCAAACCCCCAGGGATGTACAGAAAAAAAGCAGCAGACATTAATCATTGAGGTATAAAAATAATATTTTAAAGAGGAAGATCTACAAAAACATGGTGGAGAATGACAGATATGGATCCAAAAAAGTCAATGGGAGACAGTAAACAGAAATCAGTAACTATCAGGGATTTTTTTCTTAGACATTGACTGAAACTGGGAAATACAATAATGATGAATACACAGGAGTAAAAGTACACTGAATCAAAAAAAAGGTGTTACTCAGGAGTTATAGTGCAATTTAGAATATGCAATATAGAAATTTGTATACATGTAGACCAGTGATAAGATATGTAGATCATGAAAATGTCAAGAAGATAGTATGTCAAGAACAAGCTGAAATGGTGGCATTACAAGTGGCAAAATGGTGTTATCAGGCAGTTGCAGAAGCATCCAACAGTCAGTCAAAATGGTTATTGTAATTTCAAGCCCGGCCCAGGTCAGCCCGGCTTCCACAAAGTGGACCATGGCTCCGGCCCACTTCCAGTTTGATTTTTGGATCCCAGAGACCTGAGGTTCCATGTGGGTTGACTTATGGCAAAGACTTGACATCAACAGACTGCAGGGCATTGATTGGTCCATTCTCCTGATTGAAAACATCAATAAAAATGACTATAAACAAGCTAGCAGTAGCTTACATTCTTACATCGTCTTGTTCTGCCCTCTGTGTTCTTCTAAAGCAAGGTAATGTGAGACACTTTGTGGTTAAATTCTGTCATCCATCCATGCATGCATTATCTTCTGCTTATTCTGAGTAGGGTCATAGGGGCAGCAATTTGAGCAGGGAGGCTAGACCTTTCTTTCCCCAGCCACCATTTCCAGCTCTTCAGGGAGGATTCCAAGGCTCTCCCAAATCATATAAGATACATAGTCTTAGAACAGATAATATAATATATAATAAGAGAAGGGGAAATGTAATGCTTGTAATGTAATGTTGTAAAATGTCCAATGCTTGGTTCAGATGACAGATTCAGGTGACATGGGGTTCTGTTATGCTTAGCACACTATACAATGATCCTCCTGTAATTTGGTCAGTCTTGGTAAGCCAAAACTTGTGACATGTATGTTCTCACATATCCATTGGTTCCAACATTGGTTTTCTGTGATGTCTACCCACCTTTACACACACTAGACTGGGAGTGGCTTTGGCTGAGTTGTTAGGGGAGTCATCCCATAACCGGTAGGTTGCTGTATCGATCCCCCAATCCAGCTGTCTCAGTCACTGTGTCCTTGGGCAAGACGCTTCACCTGCCTTGCCTACTGATAGTGGTCAGAGGGTCTGGTGGAACCGGTGCATGGCAGCCCCAGGACAGCTGTGGCTACAGTGTAGTTTGCCACCATCAGTGGGTGAGTGACTGTAAGTGTAAAGCGCTTTGGGGTCCCGAGGGACTTAATAAAGCGCTATATAAGTTCAGTCTAATTACCATTTACCATGAAATACAAATACCTAATCATTTTTTATGATTAAGCAAGCTGCCAGTTTGGTGGCCCGTGGTTTTTTTTTGTTTTTTTTTTTGTTTGTTTTTATTTACCTTGTGCATTTGGAGAAAGTTTGCTTTACACTCGGACAGCAAGGGCTCATGGAACATTTCATAAAATGATCAAATTTGGGTATTTGTGGTCTTAAAAGGTGCTTAAATTTAATCTAAATGTCACTTGTTACTTTTATGTCATGTTTGATCTTAATATAATTCAAAGATAAGGTCAGTACAAGTTCAAGAGTGAAGACTATCACTACAGCTCCTTATATAGCTATTGGGCCAATGTATGGAATGATTGTAAGTGGACATACTGTGTTTCTATAGGATGGCAGACGAATACAACCTAGAAACCATGTCAACTGCTGGTGCGCCATTTCAAATGGCTTGGTGGATCAATTTTGGCCCACAGGCCCCACTTTGGGCAACTCTTCCCAAAATGATCTGTCTGGGTTAGCTTTGTAGAGAAATCTAGTAGAGTGCTGTGTGAATGGATAAATGAGGACACAGATTGTAGTGGAAAGCACTTTGAGTGGTTGGATAGAAAGGTTCTCCATAAGTACATTCCATTTACCAGTAGAACTGCTGAGGTGGCTGTTTTTTAGAGCAGTACCATAAGAGACATGGTTACAGCTGATATTACATCATATTCAGCGATAAACCTCGGTTGTGCATTATCATGAATGACCAACTTTCAAATAAGTGGAGGTGGCAAGGGGAAGATTTATTCCTGCTTTTGTTGTTGTGAGCTACTCCTGATGAGTAATGGCGTGGTGAACTTTGAGTTATGAAAAAATGTTTGCAAAAAATAATGAAATCTAAACCTAATCTCTTTGTGAATTAATTAATCTTTACAATGACATAGCCTATTTTTCAACTTTTAGCTAGCGTTTTGCTACTTTTAATTAGAACTATACTGCTTAGGCCATGATCAATGTTTTTTTTTAGCTTTTTCACAGAAAATGCAAGTTCTCAAGTTTGTGAAACATCTAGTTTTAAGGGCTGCAATAGTTCCCAGAGCTCCTGGGAAAGCCTTTCATCTGCAGTCATGTCACAGCACAAGTTCCTTCCCACCGGGGTCTCCACTCCGTTCCTGCATTCATCAATTGGCTATCAATTTAAAGCAAACATAGACTCACAATGTCTGTCATCTCTTTCCAGGAGATTTTTGCCATTTCCCTATCCTTAAAAGTTTTAATGTGAGAGTCACACAGATGTACATACTTTGAGTGTATTTATTAAGTGTAATGGTTAAAGCAAAATGACAACATTGCTGTCAGAGTGCTTTTCCTCATAAACAAACAAGCTAACAAACTTCTGACCATCCATCCATCCATCCATCCATTATCTATACCCGTTTCTTCCTTTAAGGGTCACGGGGGTCACTGGTGCCAATATCCAGCCGTCACAGTGCGAGGGGCGGGGTACACCCTGGACAGGTCGCAAGTCCATCACAGGGCCACATATAGAG
>JARVJO010000269.1:23451043-23462466 GCA_031762555.1 Cynodonichthys magdalenae
CACATGACCAATTTAAATCACTCGTGGGAAAGATTTGCTTTTAGTAAAAATCAGTTCCAAGTTGTGTCAAAAGTATAGACTTCAGACTATAAATCAATTTTTAAATTGTGTTGATAGACCAAGTAAAACCAGAGTTATGATAAAGAAATTACAGAACTTTTTAAAAAATGTTTGTTGTATTTGAAGCGAAGAGGAGCATCGAGCAGAATGACCGGATAAATCTCCAGTCAGTCTGCCTGGTGGCATTAATCGTATTAATCATTAAGTGCCAAAAAATAATCGATTAATGTTTTTCTGACGATTAATTGCACACAATACGATTATGCCCAACCCTAATCTTGTGTCAGCTAACTGTGATACAATTGAACTCAATCCTCATTGTTTGCGTTGGAGGACCCAGATCCCATAAAAAGAAACCTCAAGGTATACTTCATAAGTTAGGCCTTTTTTAGGTACAGTGCATAATATGCTTCAAATGTGAGCTTTACTGTCTTAAACTACAGATTTATCAAAGTGACACAGCAAATATGAGCAGGCTTGTGGATCAAAAATGAAGTTTATCTTTCCATTTTTCTTTTCAATCTTTCCTGCTTTTTAGCAATTCCTGCACTCAAGCTTCCAGGTCAGGAAGGCCTTGACCGGCCACTAGAGCACAAGCCTCTGGCAAGCCAGCTGCTCAGCCCTACCCCTTTACTTGTTTCCAATTCATTTTCAGGTAGATGCCAGTGGAGCTGCCCTCCAAAGCCGTAAGCCTCAGGGCTTAACACCTCAAGATGCGCACACTAACTCACTGACACTCTGTTCCTGCAGCGACTACTCTGCCCTGCTTCGCCCCAATTAGTAAGACCAGAGCAGCTTTGACTGCATCTCACACCTCAAATAAAGGAAGTAGAAGCAGGTGTTTCCTGCTCGGCACAAAAGTAAGTAGCCCTGATTATCTTGCCATTATTGTTAGCTTTTTTTCTTTACAGTATAGACTCAGCGGAGCTTTCTGCAGAGTCAATGAAGATTTTGCAATATTAAAATGCACCAATGTGGGTGGGGCCAAGTGATCAGTGTGACTCTTCAGTTTTCCCAGTTTTAGTCTACATAACACAAAACTTCTTACATTGGCAGAGCAAAGCAAGTTAAATCAAAACACGCATTTATGCATTTATATTAGAGATGTAAAAATAATTTTAGTTGTACTACAATTTTGTTGGATACTTTCTCAAAGAGGCTTCAAAAATCCAAGAATTCTTCTAACAAATGATCCAAAATCATGAATTTGTATAATATCCTGTTAACCTGCCGTCCTAAAATACCATAAAACACCTTAAACAACAAACACAAAGTAAATGAAGTACTGCTCTTAAACCCTTTATGCTACGTTCACACCAAATGCGTTTTGAGCATCTAAAATGCGCCCAACGCCTCAAGTTGGACGTGCTACGTTCAGACCAGAACAAGACCTACCGCTTCATTGCGCGCCGTGCTAAACGCTCTAGATGCGCCGCGAGAGACCTAGATGCGCGTCCACCATCGACTTTGCAAGTAAACTGGCTGCTGCTGCTGCTCAAAACGTGTCCGGTGTGAACCCAGCTTTAGAGTAAATTCACAAGCTTGGTCTCTTTCTAAAGCTATTAATCTGAATTTTTTACTTCAGCAGTCATCTTTTTTGTAACTGTAACTAGTATTTAGTTATTGAAGTTAAAATACACAAAAATCAAAATATTTTTCTCTATAAATTTTTATTTTTAAAGTGTCACACAAACATGAAAAAAAGGAGTTATTGAGGAAAAAAATATAGATTCCCAACTATTATCAGTTCAAATTTGGTAACATTAGCATAAAAAATGAATATTTGAGACATAATACAATTCAGCATATACATTTGCATAAATGTACACATGTCCCCATATGTCTGTAATTTCTAAATGCTTCAACACAGAGACTTTTTCTGAGCTTAAATTAAAGATAAAAACCCCATAAATCTCATTCTACCATCCATATTTACTAGCATCATGATTAAAATACATAAAAGTATTAATATTCAGCAATAATAATACCAGCTGAAGGACATTCAGCCAATTTCCACCAATAAACAGCCAAAACATGACAACAAACCAATATATCCTTACTTTTTTCAAGGTAATAAACCCACAAGCAGCAAAAAAATTTGTTTTTCACTTACTTTTGATGCATATTTGTTCTCAAATATGACAAAATTAGCGATTCAAAATGGCAACAGGATGTGGTATTATCCATTATTTTTTTTACTTTTCCTGGCCACAAAAAACACTCTTCCATGTCTTGAAGCACTCAAAACACTTCATAGCAAATATATTTCCAATTTACCAGCATGTTTAGTCAGCTAACTGTCCAAAAAATGCGTTAAAAACAACATTTTCTGTGAGCGTTGCTTTGTCCGCTAAGGGGACATATGACTTGAAAACACGAAGAATTTACAAAATTTCCATTCTAAACTGGATTTAGAAGGTTCACACCCCTCAAAACGATATACCAAATGAAAGGTAAGGTGATTGGTTACACAGCTGTGGCATTAGAATGAAGCTTGAAGCTGATTAGCCGATTCTACAGTCAATCAAACACATGTTGTCAAAAACGGAAGTGGAGGAACTTGTCACACATTTTGGGCTCTGGAGAGCCAATAGGTGAACCTGGTTGGTCAAATGAAGTGACAATCAAAAGGGGAGGGTCTTGACGGCCATTTTGAGCTCCTGCTGTTTATGTATGTTGCTGTAGAAACCCTGCATGATGCTTTAAAGAGAAACAAAAGTGAAAACAGAACGCGGGCGTTCCAGTCCTTTTTAACGCTGATGCATCAGTCAAACAAACTATCTGATATGATTGAGATGTTTACCTACTTTACTCATCACTATTTTTGTATTTCATTTTATTTATTATTATTATTATTTAATGATGGGAGGACACTAAAGTAGCAAGAAATAAATGACACGTTTGGGAAGGACATGCAGAAAGGCCCTCAGTGTGAGGCAAACCTGTGACCTTCCTGGTGTGAGGCACCAGCTCTAACCACTGCACCACAGTGTTGCCCAGCTTTTTTCTATACAACACAAGTTTTCTATTTTTATGCTATTATTTTTTGCTGCATTTACTGACAAGCTGTTACAAGGTGAGATGAGCAGAACAGATTTATTAGGCGTTTTTTTCACAGGCTCGGTTTTCTTCGGCTCCACCCCACCCCACTCCACACCAGTTTTTGGTCTTTCCCACTGTCGGCTCCCACCCCCTTTCGGCCTGGTTTGCGGAACCCTCTTTGGAAGTAGTGCCGGCACTGTTTGGGGCATGGGGTGCCGAAGCGTGTAGCAGTGGGGCCAGTGGAGCTACATGAGCCTTTCTGGATGAAGTTATTTATGAGCATTCAGAGCAAACTGAAAACAAGAGAATTTACTGAGATACTTTAAATGATGGCGGAGCACCGGGAGAAGCTAAAGAAAAATATTTTCAGATTTTAGAGAAGTGAATGACAACAGCTGGGGTGGCTCAAACCAGTGAGACTGGAGCGGGTTTGGGTAAATGGAGGCTACCTACAGCCACCGTTCTGGCTGCAGCTAACTACTGGGACTCTTCACAGATTTTAGAGATGGTGAGTGCTTTACGCATTTTATGAGATATTGAACATAACTTGTGGGACACGTTTTGCTTGTGAAATTGTACTTTTTCTTCATAAAGTTTGTACCAGTGTGTCCTTTGTGCATGTTTGTTTCCAATTCTAACTAGTTAGCAGCTAGCTTGCTAGTGGCTAGATGGCTAGTTAGCAATCCAGGCTAAAAACAAACATTGTCTGTTCTACATTTATTGTGTTTAGTAATTATTCTTTACCATATTCAAGGCTAATCGTTTTTGTGTTCAGAGTCACCTTCGACAAGGGACCAGCTGAGCTCCTGGGACACTTCCTGACCTTCTCTGAAATCGCTACCGGAAGGGGACAAGGTGAGTCTCAGAGAAAAGGACTTTGATAGTCTGATGTTAAAAGCTGGAGGTCCACTTACTTTATGTTCCGGAAAAGGGAGAGGCAGTCAGACCAAGGGAGGCTAAGGTCATGCAGGAGAGAAGCCTAGACAGAATCAGGTACCTTCCAGGAGAGAGGTGTGCAGAATACCACCGGGCAAAAACAAGGAACTGACAGAACTGAGGGTTCTGCTGAAGAGGGAGAGGGACACTCATACATCTTGCTATATTTGTGAGGGCTTCATATACACAGCTCTTACAGCAGTTCTGTGGCAAACATTTTATTTAAACCAGCTGACATTAACAACAAGCTTTAGATCACAGTTTGAAATGTACACCAGAGAAAACCTGCATCATGACTTCTATACTGCGGTCAGAGCAAACATGATATGAGGGGAATCTACCTGATTTATATGTCTATGGTGGACGGCAGAACTGTACATGCTTTTTATGAACATAACAGCAAGAAAAGACAGAGAGCTTTTTTATTTTATTCCAGCGGGGAGAAGAATAGAGGAGTTATTTTATGCCTCCTGTAAGTAGTTCCAGCAACTTAAAAAAAAAAGAAAAAAAACTATGTGGACACGCTAACTTCATTGCAATGCAAAATTGAAAGCAAAACATGGCGCTCTCGTTCTCAAAGTGAAACTTAACAGACTGCTGTTCTCTCCCCCTCATAGTCCCAGACAGAGGGCAGAAACAGCTAAATTAGACAGTTAAAACACATTAAAATGTAATAACTCACCTTTAATGTTGTTGGCAGTCAGTCTTACAACATACCAGCCGCTCTCTGCCAGGGAGGGAGCGGCAATAAATGCGCTTGTGTGATCAAGGAAATGGATCAGCCGATACTGATACAAGGAAAAAACACAAATATCGGCCAGCCGATGTATCAGTCGACCACTATTATTTACAGACCAATATCAGACTTTTTATGTCAATAGTCAGCTGTAGCACTAAATAAGCAATGATATACAGCAGCTTCAGTGCCTCTATGTCAATGAAACTTCTAAAAAACGTTACCACCCACAGAGCAGGATCACAAGTTACAGTAGAAAATCACCTACAGTAGAACCAATCCAACAAGAACAGAGTAGAGTCACACTTAGCAATGGGAAAATTACTATTTTTTTGGGTGGGGGTCCGGGTGTGGGGGGTTGGTGCCCTGGTGGGCCTGATGGATACACCTTCATCAAAACAATCTGAAGCTCCTATGTTGAATAGTTTTTGAGTTATAAGCATTTTTGTATGTCCAGACACCCCCTTTTCAGATGGAGCCCCCTCCTCAAATATGGGGTCTATCGTAAAACCGTTGGCTGGTGCAGTGTAGGTTGGACACATCTACATTCCTACCAAATTCCACGCTGATCGATGCAATTGTTTCTGTGCTACGGTTGATCAAAAACCTCTGAGAAAAGCAGAAGTATTCCAACAAGTATTACAGAGGTGCAGTTTGGATTTGATTTTTACACTGAATCAAAGTTTCACACTGTGCATCATATGAGGCACATAGAATTGTACATTTCAAGAAAAACAGAACTTATTGGAGGAAGTCTTGTCTGTGTGTTCACTTCTGGTGTTCCTGCTTCAGGATGAGGACATTTTGACAGTAGTTGCTTCTCACTGTTTTCTCTCTGCACGTGTGAATGTATATAAGCCTGTGTTCTTGTCCAAACTCTGACACTGAGTATGTGTGTTTGCTGCATCTGTATTAAGCCTGCCTAGAAGCTCTGTCTTGAAAATAAACTCCCTCAAAGTTTGAAAAGCTCTGTCTCCCCGCCTTATATCACCTGGTTGTCTGTGGCATGTTTGTGTTTATGTGTGAGATCCTGTTGTGTTAGTCCAAGTTACTAAAATAGCTTTACTTGATCCTTTAGGTTTCAATAGCTGTCACCATACTTTATATCACTTGGGGCAGAAAGGGGAACAGAAGCAGAAAATAAACTAGAAGTTAGGAGCTTTAAAGAAGGAAAAGACAAAAGTAAATGGGAATAGAAATGACAATTGAGAAAAAAAAAGCTATATATTTTTTTCTGTTTCGGTTGCTTCCTTCTTCAGGGGTCACCACAGTGAGCAAACTCTCATGAATGATTTGGCAGTTGTTTCACTGCTGGAGGCCCTAACTGACACAACCTGGGCTAGAACCTGCAGCCTCAGGATTACAAGACCGCAGCACTGACCACCGATCTGCCACAGCCACTACAAAATAAACTACTTAAAACTAAGGTAGTGACAAATCCACACTTCTTTTGTTTCAAAATTTTAGAATAAAAAGACAGTCGGCCACTTTTTGCATTAATCTTTCTTGTTTTTTTGCTCTTGCACTACAGATTGCAGACTCATCATAAATCTCTGAAGTTATGTCAAGGGTGCCAGCCAGGACACTTTAGGCGTTTTTCCATTTGTAAGTGCGGCTCTACTCAGGTGTAGGTGGTTTTCCACGGTAACTAGTGTGGTACAATTAAAATAGAGGCGCTGAAGCTGCTGTTTATCGTTGCTCAATCTGTGCTACAACTGTTGACATAAAAAGTCTGATAGTCTGTAAATATTACTCATACCCTGCTACAGCAGGTTGCTTATAAATGCAGTAAAACAAACCAAAATGATTTTCGTATCTCCTGTTGCTGCACAGCCCCTCGCTTCTTCGACTCGGTTAGCGAGGCAGCCGGTACCAATCGATGTTGGAGAAGGTGGAGGAAAAAACTGATCATTTCTAACCAGTTGAGTTTCTCAAATGACAAGTACTCGTACAAAATGCCCAGATATGGCATCAGTACTGGTATCAAAAGTCCATTAAATGTCTTACAGTTTCATTTCAACTTAAAACTTTGTCACTTTCATGTTTAATAAATTGATACGTTAGAAATAAATTAGTTTTTTTACTTTTATTTATTTTAAAGTTTTGCAACAGTATATATCATACTGTATATTTGATTCGATCCATTGAAAGGGGCTGAAAGTCTTTCAGGAAGAAGAGCCTTATTCTAAATAAAAGAAAAATGTTTTTAAAATCACTGTGTAATGTTTAAGCTCTAGCTCAGTAAATTGGTATTGGCGAGTACCCAAACTGTAGTACTTGTACTCGTATTCGCTTTTAGAAAAGTTGATATCAGGACACCCATAGACAATTGGATATAGCAGTCAATTTAAATCATTATTTAGTTGCAGATGTACATAGTAAGGTTATTTCCTGAAAGTTTCCTTAAAATCTTTCACTGGTTCTTATTATATTTATCAAATAATAAAACATTGCTTACCTTTTTCCAGCAGGTATTGGAATTATAATAACGTAACAAAATACTGCTTATTGCTGTTATGGTTGATGTTTACTCATAAAAGACATGTATGGCATTTGACATTGGAAGGCCTTCAAACCAGTTTGTGCCCTTCCAAGATATTAATGAGGCTGAAAATATTCTGCTGTATCCAGCTGAAAGCACTTTAAAAAAAAAGCCCAGCCATGTTGGAATAAATAAATAGCACTTGTCCACATCTGAAACATGTTCCTAACTGAAATTAATTGCCAGCCTGTAGCTAAAGGTGGAGTGAAACCCTCAAAGTGGGTATCTGCAGTGGGTTCAGGTAACGGGGACGTGACATTCTAGAAAGTTCAGAGGCATCTTAATGAGATTGAAGTCTTTGCATAGGTCCAGCGGGAGACACACACACACACACACACACACTGGATACAGGTTAGGCTTAGGTATACAAGAATAGAGGAAAGGAAACTTCCAGTTGTTCAATGTGATTTGACACCTCACATGTACACACACCTACATGCACATAAACAACACAAACCCAGCAGTGTCGCCTGATACTGGTGGAAGCCCTAGTTATCAGCTCAGTTATCTTTTATTCTACTTCCACTACAAAGAATGACCATCAATAAAACAGCAGCTACACTGACTGTCTGCATTTGTTAGTCCTAACATGTATCAGGTAGAATGTTAGGAAACCTGCCATCTGGTATTGGTTTTGCTGAACAAGCTAATGACAATTTAATGAGTTAATCTAAGCTTGTGGATTCCTTGTTGTTGGATCATGTTCAGCTTGTAGCAGGTGACAGAGGGCCATGAAACACTGACCTCAAACCAAACAAAAGAAGCTGATCCTGTGGCGCCGGGCTGCAGCTCTCATGTTAATTTGCTCAGAATTCAGTGATAATTGCAGGTAAATCACATGAAAAGTGAATACCTTCGAGCAAACTGAGACCCTCATTCCTCATGAGCACCACCTTCTGTTCCTGTGTAGTCAAATAAGTACTTTTTTGTGCATTTATCTAAAACTAAATTAGTCAAGTGGTTTAACAGATTTTATACACTTTTGTTACGGGAGACGGTGTAATGACAAAACCTTTGAACAGGTAAAGATAAGTTAATCGGAACAGACCTCAGAGAGCATCGGGAATCCTAGCATCTGATGTTGTGACAACTCATAATAACAGCTGAAGAGAGACCTTGGCTTGGCTCATTGTTTTTTGTTGTGCTGCAATTACACCTAACGTGATTTTACAATTAAAAAATGCGTCCAACGCTTTAAGTTGGACACTTGTGCACTTTGAGATCAGACGCTCCTCAAAATAGTTTTTGATGCATACAAATCAAGCGTGTTGAGAGCCTCCTCTGCCGGTCTCTGTTTAATGGTGGATAAAATGAAGAAAGTGGCTTTGCTTTAGTTACTGAGAGTAAGAGCACATCACACTCACCAGACAATTAATTCATAAGTAATTCAGCAGATAATTCAGAGGAGTTCTGAGTTTGGTGAGTTTCACCACTCCAGGAACTGGGAGCTGACGAGGCTTTCAGAACTACTTTTGTCCCAAACTCAGTTTGACAAGTTGCTGACTCACATCAGTGCCGATATCTCTTGCCAGGACACCGACTAACGGCACTCGATTTCAGCTAAAGAGCTCCTGTCCATCCGTCTCAGGTTAGTGGACATCATTCAGAAAACTGTCCTGTCAGAAAATGCACAACTACGTCACATAGTGGACTTCCTCTGATTGGTTAAAGCTCTGCGTCAAGCTGCAAAATTTTTAGGGATGCACCGATATGAAAATTTCAGCCGATATCCGATATAATTATTGCTGTTATGGCCGATAACCGATATTTACTGATATTACACAAACATACACGCACACACATTTGGGTCTTTTTTTGATATCGTAAATAAACAACCAGACCTCTGACATGGCTCTACTTTAGTTATTCCTGGCTACGCAGCATCAATATCACTATCATGATCAAACAGATGCTGCTCAACCAACCATTTCTTCTCCCAAAACAGAAACACAAAGCTAAAAAGTGGGAAATCAATATCGGACGTTAATATTGGCCCAGTTATACATATCGGCCGATACCGATATTAATGCTGATATATCGTGCATCCCTAAAAAGTCTCCATATGGATTTCTTTCCTTTCATCTTGTTGTTTTGTTGACCTAAGTTTAAAGCATTTGTCTGTGTAGCTTTATGAAAAGTTCAGTAGAAGAAAATAAAACAAGAGATGAGAACCATTTGTAATCAGCCCAGTTACAGAAGTGCTCCTACATGTGCGCTGCCGTCCAAGTTGTGAGTTGATAAACAAAACATTTATCTTCCCATCTGTTTCATTTCTTACCTAACCTGACAGTCTGGCAGTTATTAACAAAACAAGACAAAGTAGATCCCTTCTGTCTTAAAACAACTACAATCTCAAAATTGTCAAAGAAGTTTATTCTAATGCTATTTTTGTAGCATTTTTTAATAAACCATATTGTGTGATTGTTTTTGCTGAAATAAAATATTCCTGCAGGAAGTGCCAAAGACCTGCAGCAACAATAGCTAACGTCTGCTGGTATTGGCATTTATGTTAAAACTGTATATTGTGAAACTGAGGTTGTGAAATGGCTGACACCTAAACCACTGTTAATCTTTGAGATATGGGTTGTTTCAGGAGTTAAAAACACAACACCACAATATATTATTACTGTCTGCTGCATACAGCAATGGTTAGTCTACCACTCAGAAAACCTTTACCTGTTTCTGTGAAAAAGGCCTAATGTGAATGAAGGATGTCAAAAATAGAGGTGGATCCTGAGAGTTTATTCAAAATGTGCTGGTTACCTAGAAAGACTTTTGAAAATGTTTTTTTAACCGTATGTTTAGTCTGTAGTGACTTCTTTGCCAGATGGCATGGAACACTAGCTTCCTTTTTTCTCCCTACATCTGGTTCATAATTTATTAAGAGGACATTGATATGCACGGCACTGCTCTGCTCTGACTTCATCCATATTCACTGCACTACCACAGCACAGAGGATGGGTGGAGGCGAGTGCAGGAAGAGGGAGACAAATACATGTGTAATGATTTCATCTGTGTGTAAGTGTGCTTGTGTGACAACCACATGAGCCTCAGACACTACAAGTAATCAGAGGCTTGAGCTCCAAGTTAAATTGACCTACAGATCAAAATAAATTACCCCCACCACTCCTCCTTTTGTTCAAATGAGGCCAACTACATTTGAAATAAGTGCCATGGCTTCTATCTGATCTGTACTGTAAATAAATCAGCTTGGTGCCACTGGAAATTTGTTTTGATTTAATTTTGTAGGGTTTGATTTTTTTTTTTGTGCAGTTACATTATGCAGTGATTGATGAGGCAGCTTGGTTCATGAGCTCATGTTTACGAGGAAATTATTCTGTCCATGATCAAAGATGTTTGTGGCCAAAGCACAGTTGTTTTATACCAAATGTCTTCCCATACTGACAGCTACTGGTAGGTTTCAGTTGTAATAAAAAGAGGATGATATAATCATAAAGGGCAATGAAATCCCAACCCCAAAATACATTAAAGGGGCAATATGAAGTGTTTCTCAGGCATATATTTAAATTCTATACCAAAATTAAGTAACTATGTCACCTTCAGTTGTTATTAAAATGCTGTTTATATGTTTAATTACGAAACAAACTTGACTTCTCATCATATCTGTTTCTAAACACCTTGAATTTGGTCTCTTTAAGAACCTCCTTCCTCTTCTGTCCCGCCCATTTCAGAGTCATCACAGCAGCTTCATGTCGTTCTCTCTCTGCTGTTTTCAGCATGGGGCGTCATAGCCTACTATGTTATAATGATAATAATAAAAAAAGCTACATTATACTGTTTAGGTTTAGTGCAGGAATGAACCCAAGTCCGGACGGAGGAGAGGAGTTAAATCAGAATATTTATTAAATAAAACAAAAAGCTGACGTGGCAGCAAAAACCAAAACTCAGGGAGACACAAGGAAACCAAACAGTTGGTGAGAACCAAATACAATGAACCAGCAGGGAATGAAGAGATGAGTAGAGTATTTATACTGTAGGAATACACCCCAAACAACTCTCAGAACTTAATGTTATGAGGAATAATTATTTATGGGATCTTCTATCGAAGGATAAAACACACTCCCTCTGTGTAATAATGATGAGGTC
>JARVJO010000269.1:23493219-23506081 GCA_031762555.1 Cynodonichthys magdalenae
TCTGACCACAGCTGAATCTGAGAGGAGCTTCTCAACACTGAAGAGAATCAAGACTTTCCTCAGGTTCACAACATCATCATTCATTTGATTAATACATGTTGGATTGCTTTTTGAGATTCGTCTATTTTATAGTTGTAGCCCCCCCCTTGGAGAAAAATCCACCAGCCGCCACTGAACCAAAGTGTGAGTAAACTCATGCATGCATGGGGACAACATACAAACTCCACACCTAAAAGCCTCAGGCAGTAGGCACACTGCAAATAGTTGTCCATCTAACCAAGTTTTACAAAAAAAATGATCTTGTTTTAAGACTGATTTACAAAACAAGAGCAGAATGTGTAAGATTAATGATCTTGTTAGGCTGGAAATTTGACTCAAAAATATGCCAATAAAGTAAGACATTTTCACTTGGTAAGATTCTTGAAATAAGGAAAATTTAAGTCCAATTAGGTGATCTCAAGAATCTTACAGAATGCAATTATCTTACTCCATTGCCAGATTATTTCACCTAATTTGAGTGCAATTTCTAGGCTTACAAAATTATTAATCTTACACATTCTGCTTTTGTTTATTAAATCAATCTCAAAACAAAATCAAGAATATTTTTTGGCTTGATTATAAGACTTGGTTAGATGGACATTTTTTCATAAACAGCTCTAACCATTGTGCCACCTGAACAAATATGTAGTCACGCAGATAAGCACAAAATGATACTGCAAAGTGGAGAAGCAAAGGCAAATCCACAAAACAAGCCAGTAAATACACACATGGACCTAATGAATTAATTTGTGTACTCTTCAGAAAAGCTGCTACATACATCCGTACACCTTTCAGGTCATACATGAAAGAAAATACCTCCTGATCCCAAAGCTACTGTTCTGTTCCTTCCACACACAGATATAAACACACTAGCTTCCTCTTTTGGTAATGAATGGTAGCAACCATTATGAAATTCCCCTCCTAAACAAGCTTTAATCACCTAGCATGCCACTTTGAAGTAGTGACAGACTCAAATAAAAAGAGAACACTGAAGAAACAATAAAGGGAACAGAGGAAATAAGCGGGAGAGACAAAGGAACATCAAAAACAAATGCAGAAACATTCTGAAACGTGAAAAAATGACACGATCACAATAAAAACATAACTCAAAAAAGGCTAAATGAATATATCTTTTTGTTGTTGTTTTTAGTAAATATTTTCCTCCTTTTTTGGTCATTTGTGCAACAGGAGGAATTTAATGAAAACAGACTGAGGCAAACCACAGTAGAAAAGAAGCAGAGATGAGTACGGGGAGCAAGGGAAGGGTTATTTAATTTTTTTTTTCTTCTTGTGTAACCTCTTGGGAGATTGAAAATTAGGTTGGGAAAGAAGATAAAAGACAAATCAAGACAGAAAATGCTTGGAAATGGAAAAGAGTAAAAGAGGGTTCGGATGGAAGTTGGTGAGGAGGAAGAAGAGAAGAGGAAGGCTGCAAGAACACTTTCACTTAAATACACAGAGAAAAAAAGATGCTTGGGGCAGCCAGATAAATCAATACAGCAGAAATCAGAAACAAATGCAACATCTTGTGCACACTCACAGACACGTGTGGGAAAGTGCAGGAAAAGCACAGTGGCCACGAGAGGAAGGGTAAAGGTAGATATAAACACAAGTATAAATGTGAGTGGACGTGGGCAGGGTGGTGGATGGAGGACCAGAACTTATACCCCTGCCCTCCATGTCACGTTTTATAACAAAACTGTTCAGAAAAGTTGGATTGTCAGCAATCATTTCAGGGATTTCTATTCTCTACGGAATTCTTGCCATTAATCTCATCTGTTCAGTCCCTCCAGGAAGTTGCAGTGTTTTTTTGTGATTGTTAAATTGTTGATTTTGCGGCACCTTTTTCAAAAAGTTGTGGTCAAAGTTGCAAATTTTTTTCAAGCTTTATTTTTGCCACAACATGGTCTTACAAATAGTTGCATGTAACCTTCCCAAAAAGACAGGGTTTCAACTTAATACTCAAAGTGCAAATAACATTTTCAAGTACTGTATGGTAACCGTATGTATTTTTTTCTGGTCAAAACCGAAATCTAAAATGTAATTACATAAAACCCAACAAAGCCAATTATATGATACAAAGGCATGCCATACAACATCACTGCTGTGTCGGTTTCACTTAGCTCAACGCAGCTGCTGTTGATGGTAGGGAAATGGTGCTGTTTTAGGTAGATGGCTTAAACTATTACGGCATTTAATTTCCATAAACTCAGCATGCTCTATCAAGAGGAACTTTTCCAGACGGTGGAACGGACTTGACGAGTTCCCGCTGGCATATTTTACAGTGGACTGAAAGCTGAAGGGAGCTAAAGGGATTGCTCAAAATCCAGTGATTGGTCAGATTTGCGGAAATGTTGCGATGACTGGTGAAAATTGCAAGCCTGCGCAAAATTTCCGAATGATGACTGAATTTGCATTAATAGTTGCGATCGCAACATCGCAACTTTCTGGAGGGACTGTCTGTTACTCTGATAGTTTCTTAACTTTTGATAATGTTAAATAGATTGTATTATTGTTTTTATGCATGTAACAGGTCTGAGAGATTTTCCTGTATAAATAAAGAATAAACAAAAAAATATATTATTTTCTTTGTTTATTACATCTAACAAAAACAATTAAATAACCATCCTGTGCCAACATTTAAATTACAAGTTCTGTGAGGGGTTTCTTTTTTTTTTCTTCTTTATTTTGTTGAAAAATGAGCTCCCTGTTAGGCCCTCTCATTGGACAGCTCAACTGTTTATAAAGAAAACTATTACATGAATAGAAAAAGGGATTAAGTTGGGATTTTTGTGGGAACCTGAATTAATTTAACTTTGAATTGGTTGCACAAACGAGGAAGCACTTCTGTTTCCATTGTAACAAGTGCTCTGAAACTAACCTGGTCCTGACCAGGTTTAAAGTGGAGCTAATTTAATGTGGTTTTGATCCGCTTTAGAGTCATTTTTTCTACTCTGCTGGACTTTTGTCAACTTGTACGTCTCCTGTGTTAATGTTGGTACATGTAATAGGCAAATCCTGTACTGTGGACATGATTAACAGTCTTTGTCGAGTGAAAAAAGCCGTCCCTAACACAGTGCCTGCGAACCGGAAATGTTTGTGGCCAAAAAATACGTTAGTGCTAGAACGGACATTCGTGGCATAGAGGCTGTGATATTTTAATGCAGAAGAAAAAAATAATAAATTTAATAACAGAGTAAATATATTTATAACAGATTATTCATAAAAAGAAAGAAAAAAAACAATCTCAGCTTCACCTATAATTTAGCATAATGGCATATCGTCACAGGCCGAGCCTAAGTCCCCCCCACCCCTTTGTGGGTGCTATGATGCAGCCCCCCCACTGCACACGCATTGGAGCCCAACCCAAAAAAATGCAAGAATGGCATTTTAAGATTTTCTCACTTTGAAAAACAGTTTTGAGTAATAGGGGCTCCTCACTTGCTATTTTCATGCTGAAGCAAAGCTGAAACTAAAAAAAAAAAAAAGACATTCACAAAACATTGTCATGTGAATGGAGCTGTAGATACCAGAGGATTAGTAGAGAAATGTGTCAGGTGATGGTGTGCAGTAGAGGTGGGCGATATATATCCCAGATTATTATCGTCCATGTTGTTTTGAAGATATGCATTTTTACATTGACAAGTATTCATACTGTCTCGAATAGACAACAAACACAGTGGTGAAGGAGAGAAGCATAAGTCCTCATTTGCGGAATATTTGCCACAGAAACCAATCAGCAGGCGGGATTCAGTCATGTGACTGGGGTCAGCAGCATCTGAGCCAATCAGCGGGCAGAATTCAGTCCAAAACCACGAGGCTTAAAGTTCTGTCGCCACGATGGATTTTTGTAACTTTGAACGTGGCCAGGACGGATTTCTGTCATCTGTAAGGGCGGGGGGAAACTTTGTTTTCTGTTACGGTCTTGTTAAAGCCCCCCAGTCTGTTCCAAACGGGATGCTACTTTCAACAAACCAAACAAACCCCAGAGCACTTTTATCCAATGAGAGCAGAGCAGGGCGGGTCAGTAAAGCCAGGTGAGTCTGCAGGAGCTGGAGTCCTGAGTGAGTAAACCTCTCCTCTCCTCCCTCACTTCACTCCCAGAACTTTGGTCTCAAAAACCAAACTTTATATTAAATATTTATGCTCAGAGTGTCATTATCCAACAGATATGTCCAACTTTGCACTTGTGACCAAGCTCCTCGTGCAAAGGCTGCGTGCAAATACTACAATAACGTAAGCGCCAAGTATAAACACCTCCATGCAAGAGTAACTACCCAAAACGCAAACTGAGCCCAAACCGAGCCGAGACCACCCCCACCAGAGTGCGCCGCAGCGCGTGCTGTGAGTCAGATTTGTTCACTGATGAACATAAACATTCACCCCCTCCTCATCATCGTCAGGAGAACATCACCATGTTCTCTATCTAGGAGACTGTTTCAAATGTTTTTGTAGTTTATCATATCCATAGATGTCCTAGTCAGCAAGCAGGGTTTGACAATAATTTTTTTTCTTTTTCCGATATCGATATTCTGATGATATCCTTCTTTCTTTCTTAAAAAAACATCGCCCAGCCTTAGTGTGCAGTGTAGGGCAGTGTGTTGGAAGTATGTGATTTTGTTGGAGGCCCCCGTTCACCAAAACCAATGTGATTTTGTCTAAACAAGTATAATAAATAATAATAATCTCTTTAAGTGCACCCCTTATCAGATAGTAATTCAACAAGTTATTTATCAGCTGAATGACTTCCAGATATTGTACCTCTGCTTTATCCATTCAGACTTAATGTTTAAGAAAAACAAGTGGTTTATTATAATCAAGTCTGCATGTAATTATCTGCAGATTAAGTGTGTCTCGAGGACTGCAGGATTTAGCTGGAGGGATGTGCACGCTGTAGATTGTTTCCACAGGTAATTTATGAATAGACAAATCTGTTTTTTAAGCATCTTGTGTTGTCTTCAATACATTTACACATTACCTGCAGATTAAGTGCTTATGTAGGGGCATGCAGGAGAGGATGCTTTTTGTCTTTTTTCCCTGTTGTTCTTCATGTTGAAAATTAGGCTCAGCTGTTCATCCCCATCAGCCGACAGTTTGGCAACAATGGTGCACAACAGGTTACTGAGCCTGCACTAATTAAATGAGCTGGAAACTCATCACACTTTGCTTGTTTCAACAAACTGAAAACAAAATGTGTATGATCATCAGAGCAGTGTTGAGATGTTGCTGTGTGAGGTTTATTTCTTTCCCACAGAGCTGAGAGGGGGGAAAGTAACATTATCAGCAAAACAGCCCAAGGTCAGCAAAAACAGAAAGTAAACAATAACCTGTGCATGATTTTATTACTGCAGGAGCACAAGGGAACTGAGCACTAAAAGTGCTAGCAGTTGTAAAAATAAAAGTAATAATAATGCAATAATAGAAGGGTTTCTTTAGACTTTATCTCCAAAAACTGTAAAAACAAATAGATCATATTGGCAGGGCTCATTAAAGCACATTGCTTCACTTTATTTTTTTCTTCCTGCCAGCAGGAAGGAGAAGCGTGGCTTAGTTTGAATCTATTCCTTTAATTTAAAGATGTGAGTCATCGTCTGTCAAAATCAAAAAATGATTACTATTCTCAGTTTTAAATAACAGAAATGTTGGCACAGATATTATGAAATGCACTTCCTGCTAATGCAGAGGTTTTGAGGGACTTTATTCCATCACATCAAATTCATTGGCAGGCCAGGAAGAAGTTATCTGGCCCACGGGCCTCCAATTGAATAGCCTTGGCCTTGAGGAAGATCATTTCAGCAGCTTGTTTCCACAATCTCATTCATTTGATCATGAGTTATATCTCAGGACTAGGGATGGGAATTGATAAGAATTTAGCAATTCTGATTCCACTGTCGATATTGCTTGACGCTTCAATTCCTTATCAATTGTTATCAATTTTCATTGGTTAGGCAAAGAAAAATAGAACATTGTTTGTGTCTTTAATCAGTCTTATTCATAAAAACAACAACTATTTTAAATAACAAATGAGAATAAACACAAAATGTCTGCATGTTGGTAGTATTTCCACCCTTTGTTGTGATTGAAGCTTTGCATGTGTGTAACTGGTCCTAGTTTTGTCTTTTATGGTGAAATATAACCATGACTAGACCACTTCTTCCTTGGATATAAAATACGGAGGGTGTTGTCATCATGCACATACATCCTCACAAGTAAGTGGAATTGATAAGCAGAATAGTTAGACAATAAATTACCAATTCCAAGGAATTGAACTACTAAGAACCGGTTCTCGATTCCCTACTCATGACTATAGGAACGTAGGAGGACCAGTAAATCAAAGGTTTTGGTCCACCTCCTGATTCCTACAGACCTGAACTTCTCTACTGGAGACAAAGACTCATGCCTAACACAAAAGGAATGTTCTACTATTTTAATAATTCATGTTTGTCTAAATTTCACAAAACACAATTCATTATTTGAAAGTCCTCAGACTGGCTGACAAACTTGGAATCATTGTTAACAAGGTAGAACTTGATGCTAAAGCATGGACTGGTATGCCTCCACCTTCCCTAGAGTCATCTGCATTTAAAGCACTGGGCCTGCAGTTATCTGTTGACCTCTCTTTTTAGACTTAAATAGTCTAAGAAGTATGTAACTATAGCAACAGTGTCTAAACATGTCTTCCTCTTTGATGTTTATCATATGTGACCCATCACATCGAAATGAGGATTAAGTCAAATTTGGTCAAAATGAGCTAATTACATTTTCAGATTTGTGGCTTTAAAAGCTACATTTTGATACCTGGATCATCCTGATATCACAAGTGGGTCCAGATATATGACTTAATTTGGCTTGTTGGTTATGATAATACATTAATATTTGGTCTGAATCCTAATGTTTTATAATTTTATTAAGAAATTTTTGATGTCATTATATAGAGGAAACCTCAAATTGTATTTTAATATTAAGATTTCCTAACTGGAAAGAAAAAAAACCTTTGCTCCCTCACAGGGAAAATCTCAAAATCTTAAGGCGTTTTTCATCAAAATCATTTTTTTTGTTGCTAATGAGCAAAAAAATTATTCAAAAATTTTTTTTAGGATTATTTATCAGACAATTCAATCAAAGGATACTTTGTTAAAACATCCTATTCATTGCATTTTCATAAAATGCAATTTTTGCAAACATTTTACTCAGAACACTACTTTTTATTTTTTGAATACTATTTCTCCACATTCGATGTGATGGGTCACACATTCATTTCAGTGACCAACCACTTATGTGAACCATCCAAAATAAGGGGATTCAAGCGACAAAGATCACTTTACTTGTCCTTCAGCTTTGACCTTTGACCCCAATATGTTTTCAGCCCTCTGTTGGGCCGAGAACATTTACCAGGTGAATTTGGACTGAAATCAATAGTTCTGTTCAGGAGATGCATTGAACAAAAGTCTGTGTGACGCACACCCGGTAACGCACACACAGACAACCAAAGAACACTTAATAAAAATATTTGCCTTTCTTTGCCTTTACAAAATACATTTCTAAGATGGTTTTATGAGGCAATTAAACTTCTTTTTTGCCAAAGATGATAGTTTTGTTCCGGTTCACTAACCCTTTCCTTGTAACAGAAGTCAAACCTTTACACAGGCAGTGATGTTTGCAACATTTGCTTGTATTTTAATATTTGATAGCGATACATCGTGGATGTGCAGGACTCTGGAACTTTTCAGATTTCAGGAGCTTGTCTCCTTCTAATCGGACACCATTGCTGTGAAGCATACTGTAGTTTTGAAAATGGCTAAAAAAAAGCGGGGGGCAAAAATAAGTAAGAGAGTGAATTCTATCTTGCGCTTGGATGCGGTCTCTGTAATAGAGTCGTGTCTAGATTCAGACCAGATACATTTACTTTTTCCCTTGTGGGCAGAAAAGAAGTTTTAGGATAAATCTAAGCATCAACGTGTCAGGTCCTGTTTGTTTTCTCTGAGGGTGGTGAGGGGAAAAATAGGATGAGAAGCAACATTTTTTGTTGAGGGCGTGATTTGGTTATTTTACAGTCAGTTGAATTTTGGAGTAATGCGCTGATGGATTGTAATAGTCTATCAGCATAGCAGTAGGAGACAGAAATTCTTCTTTTCTCTCTTTTTTTGTACGTGTTTGCAGGTGTAGAGATCTTTGACTGTTTAGAAATCTGTACTCTCCATTATCTTAAACATACTCACACACGTGCTACATGTGAACAAAAGTGTGTGTTCTTTACCGTCTGTGTAAATCATGTCTTCCTGGAGATTCTTTAACTGTGTTTTCAACGTCTGAATATATTTTTTTGCTTACATGCATCAGTATTTGGAACAGCCTGTGGCCCAGCGTGTGTGCATGCGTGTGTGTGGTTGAATGTGAAGCAGCGAGTTTAGCCCTGGAGATTGTACCTGTGAATTCCTGCTGATATAAACTCTTACTGACACTGGTACCCTTCCAGCTCCACTCTTTTTATTCCTCTGCTTCCTTGTGTAGACTTGTGTCCTCTTTACAAACATTCAGATTTCGCTATTTTCCCCTTCATTGTTTATTTATAGTCAGAGTCAGCATGGTGCGGGGCGTGACAGATAACTGAGAACAAGTCTTGTACCTGAAAACATGTTTAGCATGACAAAATTAAATACTAATAAATGACTTATTTTTGTGCTTGCTAATCATCAGAGCATGAGGTATAGTATACATAAATCACAACATGTACCTCACACTTAGGTTAATGCTTTGTTTGATACAGTAAAGCAGGAAAAAGAAACAAACACCTATTTCTAGGGTTTTCCTCTTTCACCATACCAAAAGCCGAAACTTAAAAAAGAAAAGAAACAGACCACTCCAAAGACCAGTAGTTTAGTGGACTGCAATGATTGGTAATTAGTTGATGAAGGTTATTCATTAGGGAGTCTCAAAAATGAAAGGAAAAAAAAACCTGTTGTACTTTAATGCCCCTTTTCCATTAGCGTCTCAACAGCATGGTTCAACTTGGCTCTCCAGTTCCAAGGATTTTCGATTAGCAATGATTTGTAGAACCAGCCCCTTTTCCAGAACTTACTTCGATGTGGTTCCAAGTGTATCATGCCGACCTGAAAACGCACCTTCAGAAGACTGTCACTGATTGGTTAGGGGGTGGAGTCACTGGTTGCATTACAAGAGCTACTCTCACAACAACCTGATCCAGCGTTTGTGATAACAACCTTACCATGTCCTCCATTGTTGTGTATCTTTTCAGGGTCTTCTTCTACTATGTCTAATGGCTGGCAAAAAGCTTAACGGAGCATAACTGCCACCAGCTGGTAAGGTGCGTGGCATCAATTTTCCGACTCTGGGACCGCCCAAGTTTACGATGGTTCCACCCATTAGAGTCGTTACTGGAAAACCACCCAAACCGTGCAAGTCTACCCATGCTGTAGAGGTGCTAGTAAAAGGGCCATTTGTTGATGAAGGTCATTCACGAGAGAGTCTCAAAAATGTCTTGAAACATTTGCACAATTTCCTTGAGTGAGTTGCAGAAGCTTTTGATTGAATTTTAAACATGTTTAAAAAGTCTGTGAGACAAAATGTTCTCTCAAAGATAAAGAAGTGCTGTGGGTAACTCATTCCCTTCAATTTATTTGATGTAAATTCTATGAAACTAGATGTACAATAAATAATCAGATAACATCTGAAGCTACAGCCCTGAATGTTCAGGTCAGTATACTAGAGCAAACCCCCATCTTCACTTTCATATTGCACTGCAACAACAGAACACCTAGTGATACCTGCCATATTCTGTTTAGACTGGCAAAGATATTTTAGTCCAACTCTGCATCTAAATTCACAACATTTGCAATGTCATGTGGTTCTTAATACCCAGATCTAGAAATCAACATTTTCCTGATCATGAGAATCTTAGATCAGGACAGATGATCCCTGAAGTGTGTCAAGTCACCACCTGTCAGCATGTCAACATACCCACATACATACAAAATGTACCAGTGTGGATCCACATGCAGGCAGACCAGAGCCTTCACCATAGGCTTTCTGTCAACACACTTGGTGCGAACACCTTTTAGACAATGGTTCTGACAGGGAGTTATGTTCAGAACCAGAGTTGTCAGAGATGGTGCAAGAAATAAAACCACCTCACATCAGCAAGAAACCGTTTTGGCTCTTCTGATGAAGTATTAATCAGCATTAACATATTCTTCAGCTGACTGACAACAACAAACCCTGATGTCAGAACAGTGACAGTTTGGTATAAAAACATGTAACATTATTACCATAATTCTGTTCATTTCAGGTAGTACTGTTTTATTTTGTTGATTCACTGTGGGAACTGTTGCCTTAGTTCAAATAACTGATATCATAGGTGTTTTTAATGTACAGGGGGGTATCTGAATGTTACTGATTAAAAAAATAAAACAGACAGTTCCAGACGGAGTCTATAGATGGAATTGAAAAATTCACCATTTAAAGAACAGTTTTAACATTAACTTTGAAAAATCTAAATAAAAGATGAAGAATTGTTGAACAAGCACTCCCTGGATTTATTTTAGGTATCAGTTAATAAAAAGTAAATACTTGACAACTGGGCTGCAATTACATAATCTAAACTACATTTTTTTCAGTCCTAATGCAAGGTAAAAACCCAAATGATATCTTTTTTTGATTTGGTAGCTATAACCCTCTTCACATTAGTGAAAACCAGCCTGGGTTCATGAAAGAATGAATTCATTATACATGCCATTGTGTGCCATGGGGTGAGAATAGATGACACGCTGCTCTGCATTTCACCCTGACCATTTGGTGTGACATTTTAATGAGTTCAAAAGAACACACGGAGAGCTTAAAACCTGCATGACACTCAAAAGGTGCTAAAATGGAGTGCTATTGATACACGTCGCTATGAGAGCATGCTGAGCAAATGTGTTCTGCTGCCATTTCTTTAAAAAAAGTGCACTCAGTGAAGGGAGGACTGGCTAATAAAAACATTTTAGTGAGCTCTACCGTTGAAAAGAATATATTACACAAGGTGTATTGAGCTGTTGTTTTATTCTCTAAATAAAGCTCACAATAAGAAATTGGCAGATTTTCAGTCTTAGAGTCACATTGGTGAAAGAAATTTTGGATTCCTTTTTATTCTCTTTTGCAGCTGCAAAAAAGTGGTGGGGTTCTGATTCTCAGGAAGAAAACCCCAAAAAACACATTTTGTATGTATATGTGAAAATATCAGAACTGTTGAATAGGACTGATATTTACAGCCTTGGTCAAAGCTTAGCCACAGTTTTAAAGAATGTTTAAAAAGAAAAAAAAAAGATTTTTGAAGCTTTTTAAACAAAAATACACAGTATATGCACTAGTTTTCTTCTCTAATAATTAGAAGCACAAAAAGCTACAATGACTTGTTCTCTTTCTGATTTTATTTAAACTTGACTTATTTCATTCCATCCATCCTTCATCTATACCTGCTTCTTCCTTTCAGGGTCACAGGGGTCCTGGTGCCCATATCCAGCAGCCACAGTGCGAGGGGCCTTTTATTTCATTGTTTTCATGCTTATTATTGTCATTTTATCTCATCTTTATTTTTATGTGCAGAATTACCCTGGCTCTCAGTGGTTTTATACTTTACATTATCTTCTTGTTTATATAAAGTTGTGTAAAAATGGACAGGCTATCACTACTTTCCTTAATGTACACTCAGATATGGTGCTTTTCGAACTTTATTAAAAAAGGTATAGTTTTTGGATACAGAGTATTTGTAAGCTGTGGCAGGAAAGACCGATAATGTTTAAGCTGCCAGTATGATACTTCAACTTATTCCATCTAGCAACACTGCGCCTGAAAAAGATGATTCCAGCAAGACATACAGACCTGGTGGAATAACAGTGTTTACATGCTCCAGTCTGTCCTTGAACAGAAGCAGGCTCTGACAATATTTGATACTGAATATGAACTTTCGGACAACCTTACTGCTCAGCTGTGAATACTTGTGAAAAAGATTATAGGTGCTGTAACTGTGTTTGAGAAGCTAACACAAGAAGTGAACTGTGCCGAAGCTCTTTCGTTCTTCAGAGATTGTTGAGCAAAGAAACAGATGAGGACTGTAAATTAATTGTATTTTTGTTGATCATCTGAAAGGAAAAAAAGCAGAAGGAAAATTAATTTTGTCAACATGGCAAATGCAAAAAAAAAACGTAAATATTAAAACTTGTAATAATTTACTTGCATTGATTTGAAACTAACATGAATATTGATTTAGACAACTTCTGAAAAGCTGAGATGCAGCGAGATCTGAGAGAACCTCCAGCTAAAAAAATACATGTTCCAGGGCAGCAGTGGTCTGACTCTGGTCAGTGTATTAGAGGAGATAACTCTTCAGTAAGCATCAACATCAATGAGCAGAGCACCAGTGGGTACTGTCATACAGGTAGAAACATACTTATAAAACCGTAGCAGTGCAGGGTTATGTGATGGAAAAAAAACTTAATGGTTTTGTAGAGACGGATGAAATTTTCTCCTCTTAGTGTTGTGCCCTGAGTGCAATTATTTAATAAATTACTAAAATCAATTCATTAATTGTGTATTTTATGTGAGGTCAGCATTGACAGCTTCCTTCAAGTTTTAGCAACCAAGCAACGTAGATGTGCACAGCAGTGTTGTTTACTTTATACAGACATCAAGCGATGTATTTACAAGTAACTATTTTACTGTTATTACTCAGAATGACCTGTGTTATAGTCTAGGGTGACCAGATTTCTGACACTAAATCTGGGGACATTTTCAGCTCGGAGCCAAAAAAAAGCTAAATGTTATGAAG
>JARVJO010000269.1:23506181-23517690 GCA_031762555.1 Cynodonichthys magdalenae
AAACTTTTATAACTCAAAAGAAAATCTCAAGGTACGCACAGTGCGTACAGCCGTACAGCTGCAGGCGCCACTGGTTGACCACCATCCCAATGTGTAATCACACTCTTAAATATGGTAAATTAAATTATTGAATTGAAAAGACTATTTGGTTTTGAATAAGCTTCAGTTTGAGTCAGCATGAGTGGCTTATTGCATTAAAAATGCTGCTCAATGTTTTGTCACTTTTCGCTCTACAAAAAATCATGCATCATTTAAAACCTGTTTACCACCTTCATTTACCACATTATTGCTCACACTTCACTTGATTATGCTGGTCCTATTTCTCAGTTTCTGAAGTTCTTTTGTTACTCATTGTCTGAGTCATCGAGTCTGACAGGGTGATTCAGCTGATATATGCTGTGTACATTTGCTTATATGACATTTAAAACCCTCGGGCTTCAGTTTTAAATGCTTTGGCCAACAGGGAAAGTGTAGGCATGGGGAGTAAGTGAATAATGCTGCCCTGCTCTGTTATCACTGCCAAGGTGACATTGAACAAGCTACCAAAGCTTTGGCTTCTCAGCTAAAGCTACTTACTGGGTAGGTGAAATAGATTTAGAAAGATTAGAAATTAAACACCTAGTATTTCTTGAATAAGATTAATGGAGGAAAGACTGAAATCAGATCAGTTTTTATATATAGCACCAGTTCAAAACATATGTTGTCTTAGAGCAAACAAACAAAAAACATTCACATAAATCATAAAATGACAATTAGTAATTTATCTAAAGAAGAGTTAGTTTTTATGAAATATAATGAATTTGAGTCAAATATCCTGCAGATTGTATCAAATATCCACTTCCTTTCAACTCTCATTTGTTCTAACAGTTTTGGTCAAATTTTGAAAATAACGGTATGTGCAAAAACATGCAATATCTTGCATATTCTTTTAGTTTTTAAATACAGTATGTTCACATAAGTAAGACCTAACAGCACATACAGGCACTGTCAGCTTCTACCCTACCACACTATACTTTAGCAGATCATTTGCAAAATTCACTGAGCTAAAGCCAGTTTTGTTTAGACAACCATCTTGAATTTGATTGACTTCATCAGTTGATCAGTTGCAAACATACAGCCAGTAATAACTTCATAAAAAGGTCATTGAAATCCATCCAGTATTTTGTGAAATATTGTACTAACAGACAAACAGGGTTGAAGTTTTAACCAAAAACTTTACACACTTTGTTGCCCTTAAAGCATGTGCTGACGATGCTCAGGTGCTTCCACTCAACATTTACCTAAATGTTTGTGGAGTGATTTGATTGTAAATGTACAATCAAAAAATTACAATTATGAAAGTTTTATTAAAAACTGTTCAGTGGTTTATGAGATATTTTGCTTACAGACAGTTTATTCCAATAGTGAATGTTGAAGTTTTAAACAAAATCTTGTGTCATCAGTTAGAGCTCAGATTATAAATTGGGTATCAGATTTGACTATTACCTCATCAAAAATTAACTCATATCTGTAAAACTGACTCAGTTATGGACATTTTTGTTTTTGCTAAGATTGTTTTGCTGTGGCAGCTATCACCAAGTGGATAAACTCCAACACTCACATTTGCCCTTTAGCAAAAATATCTTAGACTTAAATCCTCATATTATCTGGGAAACTTAGGCAAGAACTATTAACAATTTGTAGGAAATATATTGCAGATGGTAATTTTAAATTTCTGTTGCATAAAGTGCCTTGAAATACTTAAAGATGTTTATTTAATGGGATTGTAAGTTAGTGTGTTTTCAGCAGAAAGCAATACAAGAGAATTCACATGGTGCATCCAAGGAACAAAAAAATCAAACCTTGGGCATTTCTAAAAAGCAAAACTAAAAAGGAACAAAACAACTAATCATATTTAATGTTGCACCTCTTCTGCATTAGACAGTTGTTAAACCATGTTTGTGTTTTACTCTGAGGTTGAATCTGTTAAAGGTATTTTTGGCACAACTTTGCTCTTCCTTTATCTATCTGTGTAAAAGTGATGTAATAATTGTTAACCATGTGTGTCTGCTGTGAACAATAATCATTTTCACATCATTAACAGTTTCCCAGAATCACCTCTAAGTGTCTCCAGTGGAACCAGAACCACAGAAACCTGCGTACGCCAGCCTTGGAGTTGGCGTGGGGCTTTGCACATTTCCACGTTCATTTCAGTTTTTATACATCTGGAATTTTGCGTGGAAAATGAAGTACGCAAGCTTTTTGTGTGTACGCACTGTTGATATATGAGGTTTTCTATAACAGAGACCAATTTAGGGCTTGTGGCCTGTTATCTGGGAGACTTTTGGCCTGGTGGTTTGAAAGCAGTGGGTGTCACGGGTAAATCTCAGAAACTACCACACCAAAGTTGAACTAAAATATTTGTAAAACTAGCTTGTTATGTACTTGCTATGGCTAATTACCCACAGCCCTTTTTTTAAAATCAGGTTGGACTAAGCAAAAGTTAATTAGTTGTACAAATACTTCCAATTAGTTATTACTTCCCAAGAGTTTCATTAAACCATCCATTTAGTGGTTCATAAAATATTCTGCTAACAGAGTTAATCCCACTTGTTAATAACAAAGTAATAAAGCCAGATGTTAATAAGAGTACACACTGAGGATGAATTCCAGCTAAAACTTGACCAAATTTTAGTTTAATGGCCAACAAATTGACTAAGCTGCAGCCATCTTGGTTTTCCTGTGGTTCCTCAGCTGCAGTGGCTATTTTAAATAGAGATGGCAGGAGAGTGGGCTTAGTTTGTTACTCAATTTGTAAAGGCTTTTGTAAGGCATGAGACAATTATTTTGCTTAATTTAGGGGAATCACAGCACCACAGTAAACTAACAAAGATCCTGTGCCTCTCTGTGGGAAGCCGCACAAGCTGTACATACGAAGAAACTAATAATGGTCCCAATAGATTTTCCCTTAACAATAGCTCATTGTCTAAGTTTAACCCATAGACTTTGATGTTTTCACTGTAACTTCCCTGTACTTAGTAAATCTTGAGTATGTGGTGGTGGAGACTTTTATTTGAACTTTTACCACTCAGAAGCCCTCTTTCCACTCTCAGAGTCACCACAACGTTTGAGCTAAAAAAACAAGATTTGAGCTGGCATCACTAACCTGACTTTTGCACTTGTGGAGGTGGCCTCTATTCTCAGCGTGGTAATGCCTGGCCTGTGGGCCTGAAACCAGGCTGCATTGTTCTATACTGGAGATGGAACATCACAAGCAATTACACTCCCCTGCTGCAGCACCAAACCTTTCTTTTACACACTCCTTCAGTACATTTACTTCAGTTTTTAATCTAAACCTATTTTATATCCTTGTTTCTATTTTCTTGCATTCTTGTATAATAGTTGCATTTCTTAATTTCAAATGTAGGACATATAAATAATTATCAATGTTTATTTCAAAGTAATACAGCAGTATTTGCTGTAAATTCTATACTCAAAACTTGATTGTTTTGGATAAGTGTAAAGCATGATTGTGTGCTCAGTGCTTCAAGTCTTAGATCAAAAATTATATTTCAAGTTAAATCACTGAGTACAGTACATATAACCCTCGGGGTCTGAAGACAGCCAATGTTTTTATTGCATAAAATTATGCTTATAGTTTCATTGCAAGCAGAAAACAACAGTTTAAATTGTAAAGCATGTGCAGGACACAGTATGAAAACAAATTCCTGTTTGAACAAAAGATTTAAACAAACTATATTCTTAAGTCATGTTTATTATGCAGAGGTCTTATTGTTTTTGTACTGTTTATTTATTTTTTAAGTGATTTTTGGTAAACCAAAGCATGAAAACAGCTGCACCGGTCAACATGAAATTTGGTAGGAATGTAGATGTGTACGACTTACACTGTGCCTGCAACGGTTTTACGATAGACCCCATATTTGAGAAGGGGGCTCCATCTAAAGAGGGGGTGTCTAGACATACAAAAATACTTGCCACTCAAAATCTATTCAACATTTTGGTTGTTAATCTCTGATGAATGGCTATCCATCAGCCCACCAATGAGCCCCCTCACCCCCTCGGACCCCCACCTTATCTGAAAAAGGGGTGTCTGCACATATATAAATGCTTATAACTGAAATCATCCTTCTTTTTAATTAACCCAATCCCATGATGCCTTGTGGAAGCTGGCTGTTCACACAGAAATGGGATTTTCATATTTCACTTTTTCCTTGACACAAAATAAACTTTTAGAAAGTTTTTAGGCGGTAATATAAGACTAAAACTCAAATATTTACACGCTTCATCAATATTTTACTTTATTACAATTTTACTCAAACATTTTAAGACATGTTTATTGTTGCTACGCCCTGCTTCCTGCTGGAGACAACGTTTGACTCTCAGGACACATTTTCATACTCAGGGTGGAAACTATTGCTGCTGCGCCCACTAATTATTATTATTTTTTTTTTATTCGTTTTCAAAATTCTGTTGTAATGAGGATGCATCACCGCATGCACAGAACATGCAGCCATCAGAGGGTTAAATAAAGAGATAACCTGGCTGTCAATCATACAGCCTCTAACCCCTCTTTGCGCTGTGCACAGGGGCGGACAAGTCTACAGACTTTTCCCAGTGAGTCGATGGGCTTCCAGTGGTTCGGCCCGTAAAGGTGCTGCCATGGTCGGCCCCGTGGTCACAGCAGTACACGCTTGTTTTGCGGAACCACGATAATGCACCTCCAGCTGAACCGCTCAGACCTACGCTAGGGCCCTGATTATCACCTATTGTTCACAGGGTGCTGAGTCATACTCGCAATAACAGCATTGTAACTGGACAGGGAGGCCTTCACCACTGTTTAATTATGGATGGTACACCCATTCACACAGCACTCTACAAGATCTCTACAAAGCTAACATGTACATTCAACTAATCAGTGCCACACACATTCATACACTGATGGGACATCAGAGGTGAAGTGTCTTGCCCAAAGACACAACAACTGAGACAGCTGGAACGGGGGAACGAACCGGCGACCTTCCGGTTCCAGGACGACTCCCCTAACCACTCTGCCACAGCCACCCTAAAATGTTGATCAGTTGTAGACATACATCCACTGATTATCAATATTAGTTTTCCAGTGTGTAGGGCTACTGTAACCGTTTGCGTTGTTTTTCCTCGCCAGGATAACCAAGTGTAACTTTAAATGAGGCCACAGACACAGGACTGCTCTTCAGAGTTCTTTAGTGGAGATCTGGTACAATACACAACACCACAAAATGTCATCAGTGTGTTTCACAACTGCATACTTAGGTCTGTTCAGGACAAAAAGTCAAGAAACCAAATTAAACTTGACTAACGAGTCAAATCTTGTTCATAAAGTCGTATTTCCCCCAAAACACAGGAAACTTTTACAAAAATACAATAACAGCCCATAAACACCTAGGACATGTGTAATGGGTTAGTTATTTTAACATAAATATAAATTTAAATGTATGTCAAATATAAAACAGCCTCAGGTGCACCTATCTCCACCAGCTTTTATCATAGCTCTGCTGGGGATGCCCTGAGTGTGCCTGAAGGACCCCTTGCATGCAGTTGCCCTAAACTACCAGTAGGTGACTCTAAAGATTCACTGCACATCAGTTTTGGTGAAATTCATTAACAACAATTTTTTTTCTCTCTGTTACACTACCTTCCAGCTAAATATTGATTTTTGGCTATATTTTATTTTTTCTGCATCAACAATTACTAGATGAGTCTCCTGAACTTTTGACTCACAGACCAGCTTCAACACTCCTGACTCAGGACTTTGTTTTATGACTTTTTTACACAACCTTCAATGTTTCTAAAACCCCACAGGACATCTGCTGGTCCTTATCAGTACCACGAGAGAATGGTACCAAGATGACACGCAGAACCTTTTTCCAAGTAAATCTTACAGAACTCAGACTCTGAGGTGCCTCAACCTAAGGATATCACCGATTGTGTATTTCTGACTTAATTTACATCTTGAGAGAGCAAACTCCTCAACATCTCTGGTTTTGCTCTGACTGTTTCTCCCCCAGGAGTCATAAATACCTTTTTTCAACAGAGGAACATTCAGTTGGAAGAAAGTTAAAGGTGCAATATTATGTGTTTCTCAGGCATATATTTAAATTCTATACCATAATAAAGTAACTATTTCACCTTTAGTTGTTATTAAAATGCTGTTTATATAGAAAATAAACTTGACTTCTCATCAAATTCATTTCTAAACACCTTGAAATTGGTCTCTGTCTCTTTAAGAACCTCCTTCCTCTTCTGTCCTGCCAATTTCAGCCTCATCACAGCTGCTTCTCTACAGGACTGTTTACAGTCTGGAGCAGACTTTGTTGTAATAATAATTAAGAAAGAAGCAACATTATACAATATCTGTTTTGTAAAATTGCATCTCAGGATAAACATGAACCTTATTGTTGGAGCAGAAACTATGTTTTCTAAAGAACCGGAGCGATTAGAGAGGACGTTTCAACTGGTAAGATTGTTCAGTCATCCTGAAATACATCCGGAGTTTCGCTTCCGCAGTCATCCAGTTTTTTCCTTAAAAGTTTCTGCGGATCTTTGTGCTTTGGTCATTTCTTTTTGTCCTTATTCAGGCATTGACTACCTCATGAACATGGGTGTCAGAACCATTTTAAAAGTGGGAGACACATTTTTTGGGGGGTTTAGGGGTCCACCCCCAGAAAACGAAATTTCTTGAACGAAATAGATGCCATTTCCTGCATTCTAGTGTATTTTACCAGGTTCTTAAACATACTTTTACCTACATAAATAAAGACTTGATCTAATAATTATTTCAGACACAGATTCTTCATTAAACTAGTTCCATCATCCTGTTTTAAACTCACTGCTATAGCTGAGATAAAGTTTATTAACGTGACAATTTATCATATCCATGACTTTAGGGGTGCCTTTTAATTTTATATTGTTTATTCTTGATTTATTTTTAATTGTAACACATCATTGTGCCAAATAATGATGAGGCTCAACTGCATGTTTAAAACTAATAATAACTTTACCCAATGAACAGGTACAATAATGATAATCACCAACAGTGAATTTAGAGGGGTGTTTTACTTTTTATAATTTAGTGATAAATCAGAACCAAAAGGGCCAGAGCTTCATGCAGCCTTCAGAACATAAAATGACTCTGTGCCATGGTGACAAAAAACAACAAAACATTTGTCAGTTTGTTAATCTGCATGTAATTATTAAAAATAGGTCTACAGGTTCCTTCTTACCCTGGTGCCACCTCAATTTCTACCACTTCCTACAAATTAAAGTGAAAAATTAAATAAGCCCATGATTTTTATACTATTAAAATATAAAATAAGTAATAAAATTCAGTTTAATCAGGCTGAAGACTGTCTTCAAATTAGTAGTTTCATAAACTTCATACACCTATGTAAAATGGATTCAAAATAAATACTGATTTGAGTAAACATTTTAGATTACATAATTTCCCAGCAGCACCTTCATCATCATCATCATCATCATCACTCACCTGAGCCACAGAACTCTGTCCTACCTGCTGACCCTGACTCTCATCAGCTCCTGCATCACATGAAGATGAGTTTTAGTGTAGAATAAAAAATGCGATGTGTAGTAACCTTTGGTGTGAAAAATAAATTTCAAACGCATTCTTCACCAATATGTAAGAAACTTACACCTCTTATAACAAAAGTTCTAAGGAAATTATTTAGCAAGGGATCTCTTTTTTTCGGTAAACATGGTTTTTCCGAATAAATGCATGAATCCACCGGATTTTCTCTCAAAAACTTTATTCTCGTCTCTGACTCCAATCAGTTTCAGCAGTACACAGCACAGGCCTCAGTGACCTTGGGCTAAACCCAAACAAAACATCCCAGTCTGTCCAGACTGGATCTGAACAGAGACTCTGCAAAAAATTTAATTGTATTAGACAAAGAATATCTACATTTTCTAACAATATATATTACTTTTGACTGGACACTTGTTATGTATCAAAGTCATCATATTTTGATACTATTTTTATCCTCTTAAACTGGAAGTTAGTATGTTTACAATGAAAAACTGCAAAGATGAATGTGCATTTAGTTTAAAGTATCAAAAGTTCTAAAGCTGTATTGTTTTTATTCCCAGCACATAGGAACTAACATTGCTTCTATTATGACCCTAAATGATGTCATTGATTTCATACAAAGTCACTTTTCTTTAACCCCCGAGCCACAATTAAACCAGAGAAATAAAGAGTAGGAGTGTTAGAGTCTGTCAGAGCATAATCATGAAAAGTCCTGCTGCTTTGACTCTGAGCAAGCTCTGCTCCCTCTGTGCAGCCAGTTACTGATCTCACAGGGATACTTTGACAGAACCAAAGGGACCTCTGTAAGAAATATGTGCCTGTAAATCTTAGAGCGTCACTCCACTAGTGCCAGCATGTTGTAGAGCTGGTCATGTAATAATTGTCATCATCTTTTCTTCTTTTCTAAAGTTTCCACTTGAGACGTTTTTTGTTTTCAATCCAAATTTTTTCACCATTTCTCCATGCTGGATTGGACACAGTGGTCAGGATACGAAAGCAAAAGGGGGACTTGAAAATATCCCGTCTGTGCGTCCATCTTGTGAGCTAGGTAACTTGAAAAATAAATGGAGGTACCAACTACTAATTTAATGTGTGGCTACATGTACCATATTTATTCATGTATAATACGACCCCCCCCCCCCCCCCACTCTTTTTTGAGCTTACCTCTAATTTTATAGACTTGAGGGTTTTCAACCTTTGCAGTTTTTATACAAGTCAGTAAAATGATCATTTGACTGTTTTAAAAGTTTTTTGTATTTTTTTATTTTAACAACATACTGTATATACTAAAAGGTATTTTGACAACAAATGTATATCAGCAAACTTTATGATTGTAGCAGCATCATATGAATGCCAGCGTTTAGGATAAGACATGTTTCATCAGACGATTTTAAACACACAGTCAACAGAGGGCGCCAAAACAAAACTCAGACATCACATGAAATTTGTGCCATCTTCTGGTGGAAAAACAGATTACTGTACTTCAGTATTGCCTACTCACGAGCACCCCCTTGGGTGGGGAGACATTTTTTGGAGGAAACCTACTTTTGCACAACACTGGTAAACGGCAGCCATTACAGACAAACGTGTGTTTGTTGTTGTTCCGGTAGTGCACACTAATGTCATTAGTTTGTTATTACTAAGATGCAGCACGGCTGGTTATTTTTTTCACATCATATCAGCCTGCCTGGGTCTGTTACCACCTTGCTCGGAGGCACTGAGGAGTGTCAGAGGTAAGCTCGCTTCAACCCCTTTTTCCAACTGTCTCATTTTCAGACTCAGGCATTTTGTGAAGGAGGCTAATTTTTCAGTTATATAGAAGAAAATCATTAGAAAAAATCGATCTGTGTAGAAAACTACCCCCCATCTTTGTGGATGATTTTATGCAGGGCTCTGAAGTCTCACACATTGACTGTGAGACACACGCATTTCAGGACGTGCACACACCACACTTTGCATTCCTCATGCTAAAGCAGCTGCAAATGACTCTTTTCTTCTATTCCCATGGAATTTAGGGATGGAAATGAGAGTTAATTAGTTTTAAAACAGCATTAGTTTTATGTGGGGGGGATCCCTGGAACTTTGTTTACCCTTGTAAGAGGTCCTCTGAGAGGATTTACGGGTAGAAGGACCCAGGGTGCAGGCAAAACTCCAAAAAGGTGCAAAAGGGTATTAATTAAAATTGGGTTGCCATGTCAAAACCCAAGATGGCCCTTACCATAAACAAAGTTATACATAAAGTTATCTGAAGTGATAGGGATGGCTGATGATTAAAATATAGTGGACAAAACTGTCATTGGCCACTCCTGTGACTCTGCCTTTGCCCCTGGTGGTAAATAAAATTGCTCCTTCTGCCCACCAGAATCCTTCACTCTGTACTGTTTTGGACAAGTAAAAAAAATACCTCTGTCCTTTTACACCAGAGGCTTTAAACCCTTTTTCTTATGTCCTACACATTGTAGTTGTTTTCCCTGCTTCAACACATCTGACTGAAATAAATGATTGACAAGGGCTCTGCTAAATTTACTGACTTTTTGAGTAGGTAGTTTAATTATTATGACCCCGGAATGCAAAGCTGTTTATTTTTTATTGTCATCTAATTGTTTATTTTTTTACTCATTTTTTTCAGTGATTTTTGGTCAACCGTAGCACAAAACGGCTGCACCAATTTGGCAGGACTGTAGATGAGTCCGACCTACACTGCGCCAGCCAAGGGTTTTACAATACACCCCCTATTTGAGGAAGGGGCTCCATCCAAATAGTGGGTGTCTGGACATGCAAAAATGCTTATAACTCAGAAATTGTTCAACATAGTAGCTTCAGATTTATTTTGTTGTTTAGCTCTGATGAAGGACTATCCATCGGGCCCACCAATCAGCCCCAGACCCCCACTTTATCTGAAAAAGGGGTGTCTGTACATGTAAAACCGCTAAAAAAATCTATTTTTCACCCACCCAATCCCATAATACATTGCGTGTGAAAGCTGGCTGTAATGTAAACCAGGAAATAGCTGTAAGAACTGAGGCTAGGTAGAAAAATGTATTTAATTGATCTTGAATTGATTTCATTTAAATTTGGGAAAATCGATTAACAGGGCATGAGATCGATTCTTCCCCATGGCGTCTTGTGTGCGTTTGAAGCGCGTTTCTATATTTTTTCACTCCTGGCTTGCCGTATGTTTACATCCGGTTGCTGTTCAGTGCTAACGCTAGCTTTGGATAACAAGCTGTCTGGAGATAAACAAAAGAAACTAAGGAATCACTCTCATTATCAGCCAATTCTCAGCAGGACTTAAAGATAACAGAGACCATGGAGACTTTTGTTTGCAAAGATTTGAGCTCCTACCCGGTAGAGAAAACGAAGCGTTTTAACGAGCGGCTCGTTCAGGCGCTCGAACCAAACAACTGTATGTAAACATCTGACTGAAACTATTCTCCACAGCTTGTATAAATGTGTGAAAGACCACATTCTAACAAAGTCATTTAGTTTGTTACTAATATTATTTTTAAACTTTAAGAAAAGTCTCAATGAAATCCACAGTAATAAAATATTGTAGTTGTATTATATGTTTTAATAAGGTATAAGTAATAAGTTTTATTGAACATAACAACAGAAACTAACAGAAACATTACAAATATACAATTTGGATGGGCTCTTGGGTTCTTCTTTATGTTTCGTCTCTTCTCCAAGAGACTTCTTCAGTCTGAAGAGTTTCAGGTGAACTCAGCCTTATAAACACTGCCTCCACATGGAGACAAACAGGTTGGTCACATGAAGAGAGGACCATCAGCCAAACAATAGATCGTTAGTGCCTTGATTGATCATGTGCACCATCATCTGACTATCATTGGGGCCCTGATTCACACCTTTTGCTCACAGGGGGCTGAGTCATACTTGCAATAACAGCATTGTAGGAGGGGGACAACT
>JARVJO010000269.1:23517790-23528787 GCA_031762555.1 Cynodonichthys magdalenae
GAAAAGTGAAACTTAATATTTGGTACAGAAACCTTTGTTTGCAATTACAGAGATCAGACGTTTCCTGTAGTTCTTGAGCAGGTTTGCACACACTGCAGCAGGGATTTTGGCCCCCTCCTCCATACAGATCTCCTCCAGAGCCTTCAGGTTTCGGGGCTGTCGCTGGGCCACACGGACTTTAAGCTCCCTCCAAAGATTTTCTATTGGATTCAGGTCTGGAGACTGGCTAGGCCACTCCAGGAAAAAAAATTAAATCTACCATCTTCATTTCCTGTATAGTTTGTTGACAGCACAATGAATCCTGGAATATTATTGGCTGCATAGGGTACTCAGATGCAGCCTAAAGTTTGGGGATTTTGTGGGCTGTATTTGTTGGTGCATGAGAAAAAAAACATGAAATGGGACAGCCCACAGAGTGGGACAGTGCCATAAACAGACTACAAATGTGCATGTGGGCTGGAACCCCTGAATTGAGTATTTTCTTCTGTTTGTTTATAAACATTTCCCATCCTCTCAATCCCTAGTCAGTTCAAGCGGATGTCTGCCCATTCACGTTCTGGTTCTGCTGTAGGTGTCTTCTTGTTAAAAGGGAGTGATTCATCTCCATTGTTTTCCCATGCTTGCACAGAATGTGGAAATGAATTGAAGTTAGACCTCCCATAAAAAGACGTGTGAATGTTCTAATGATATAAACAGGTCTCTCTTGTAAATGAGACAATGAGTCTCAAGAGGTTTTTTCCTGTATAAATAAAGGATAATAATAATAATAAAAAGTAACGTTGTGGTCACGCAAACATATGTCGTCCGAACACTAGACCATCTCATTTCACAGCCATTTTATGCAGCCTGCCCAGACTGCGTTTGGTGTGGCCTCTGTGGGCCATGGTCTTTGTGGGCTGTGACCCCCTAAATCACAGCTGAAATACAACCATCAAATCCTCTGAATGTAACGTTCACATATTTGTTGGCACTACATCAGGTATGCAAATAAATTCAAACTATTTTCTCATAACTTTGTATATTTATTTTCTAGTATTATTTTTAAAATTTGTCAATCATTTATTTTTGCCTTGTTTAAACAGCTAATTTATCCTCCAAAGTTCCGATGGTGAGTGTTACCTGCATTTTATTATGTCCCACCTGCAAGTCATGTGGCATTTTAACCTTGTGCTTTGACAAGCTTTTCTAACATTCGACACAGTATTTTGACAGTCAATTAAATCTAGCCTGTAGCAAGACACACTGTAATGCAGGTGGAACTATGGTGCTGTTTTGCTGATGAATGAGCCAAGAGCTCTTGTGTTATGCGTCACAGGTCATCCAGATTCAGGGAATATCCCACCCTCTGGAAACTTTGTCTGCAACAACACGAGCTCCGAAGTTCTGGGACCTGATTCATTTATACCATTAATACAATATGGCTTCTGGCACAAAGAAGACCAGAGAGGGTAAAACCACATTACTCTAACATCTCCATTTACTCAATGCAAACCTATGCAGGTTTCCAGGCAGTCAGTGGGTGAGGATCCAAAAAGGCTCCCTGTTTATTGAAGCCGCATCTCACTTATTACAGCAAAAATAATGACTGAGTCAGGAAAAAAATAAGTGAAGATGGTTGTGTGCATTTGTGTATTTTTTGAATGACAGTGTATGAATAGCCATTGTTAAATGAAAAAGAATAGTAAAAATAATATTGTAGCAGTAGTTGTCAGAAAAAAAGCAAAGCATTTTACTTTATTTTTTTTATCTTGCACAAAAATCACTTTTCATGGATGGGACGAGGCCCAGGGGAAGGCCCAGGACACGCTGGAGGGACTATGTTTCTCAGCTGGCCTGGGAGCGCCTTGGGATTCCCCCAGAGGAGCTGGCCCAAGTGGCTGGGGAGAGGGAAGTCTGGGTGCTCAGGCTGCTGCCCCCGCAACCCGACCCCGGATACGTGGAAGAAAACGGAACGGAACAAAAATCACTTTTCATGTATGCCTCTGATCCTACTGCACCACCCTGTTTTCTTTAGTGATTATTGCTCAACTTAGATTTTGCTTTTGTTGCACTGCACTGTAATGACTACGCCAGGGTGACTCTCAACAGATTTCCAGTTCATCACAGGTAGGGGCAGTCGTTTGATTTTGAACTATTCTGGTTCCTCATTTTGATTCCGGTTCTTAAGGATTCCTGATTCCAATCTTTTTTAGAGGCAGAGTCAAAAAAGTACACGAGGTAGCTAACCAATTCAATTCAGTTTATTTATATAGCACCAAATCACAAAAGAAATCCTTCTTTGTGACTCTGAAAACTTTAAGCTTAGAAGTTGTCTGATCTGTTCTGTACAGTTTGTAGTCCAGCTCTCTGGTGATCCACTGACAGCATCAGAAGCTCATGAACATTATTGTAGTGAAAGAGTGCATCATTTTTTTTAGCATGGCCTTGCAGGCTGCTGCACTTTAGTTTGTGAAACAACACAACATGTAAATACATCCTCTGGTATGTCGTATCCATTTGTAAGTTGTATAAAAACTGATGGTGGGCCGCCATGACTAAAAAATGTTTTTTTGTCCTAATCAGGCCCTGCTTATATATGCATTACAATTTAATATCAGAATTCTCAAACAGTAACCTGTTTTTTGTGCGACTTGCTACGTCCGTCCAAATTTTCTATTTTGGAGAGGTCAAAATTACAAATGTCTTTTTTTATCTCGATTCATCAATTAATAAAAAAAAAATTATTTGAAACAGTTAATCGATTATTATAACTGTTAGTTCCAGCCCTGGAATGAATACAGCAATCTCATTTGTGATCATACTTTCAATTTCATAATCCCTTAAAAAAATAAAATAAAAAATACACCAAGAAGCTGTAGCCTCTTCAGCCTCACCTGCTTTTCTCACCTTACGTAGCTGAACTTGTCAGTTAAAGCTGAGGCTCATCTGAACCACCTTGTGGCAAAGCACAGTAAAACAGGCGACTGATTAACGGTTTTACAGTTTAACTAAGCTATAAAAAACTGTCAAATATACTTGAGCTCTTAGAATATTATGTCCACAGAAGTAATGTTTTTTCAAAGATTACAAGATTCCTGCTTTAGGAACTCTGAAAACTTGAAAACTAAATATTCAAATTTACAGAGCCTCCAATTTGCCATCAGCAATCAAATAATAAAGACAGAGTTCTTTATTCTGATATTTGATGAGAACAAACTGTAGCCATATGATTTTATACATCTGTGAATGGACCCCTGATAAAGTGTGGCGTTATTAGGCTTGTATCATTTCTAATAACAAACAGCATAGACTTATGAATTGCTGAGTTATGTAACCTTTATATAGCTCTGCAGTCCAGTTTTTAGAAACAATGGTCAGCTGACGATTAAGCTTGTTTCCAGATTATAAATCACTTTTAAAAACTGCACTTTAAGCTTTTTTTCACTTGGTGCTGTCCAGAGACCTGACCCCTCAGCAGTGGCAGGGCCATTCATAGTCCTTACTGCTATTTCTTCAGGTTACCTAAACCTCTGCTGGGTTTTGATCACTAAAAGAAAGATTCAGAAAAAAACTGCTGGTCATCACTGGTGCATTTTTTCTGTTCTGAAATATAAATGATGCAAGTTACTTGCTTGTCAGCAGGAATCTCTTGTTGAAGTTCACTTCTGTTACTGAGCTCTGCACAAGAACATTTTTGCCTCAATCTCATCTCTGACTCGTCCTTCAGCTTGAGGCCAAAATGCAAAACCAAATTCATGTTTTAGGCAAAAATAACCTGTTTAGCACCAAAGTCCACACACTTTCAGTTTCACAGAATCCATCCCCTATTGAGACTAAAGCTGCTCAGTAACCCCTGTTTCAAAAGAACATTTTTCTTATAAAGCATGATTTTTTTAACAAACATTCATAAACTCTTTAGAATATTTATTGGTCGTCTGCCACACTTTCAGCTTCAAGCTTAAACAATATTGTTTGGAATCATTTAAAAGAAGAATACTACTGACACAAGTGTTGATCCTACTATGACTGACTACCTTTTACATCAGTGGTTGTTGACTCACTGTCAGTGTCCTGACTGATAAAACAAAAATATGCATGAAACTAAAAAAGTATGACCTACTGTTCTGATAAGAAACTATATTTTGGAAGATGTGAATCTAAACTAAAATGGATACAGAATAAAGCATGCCACGTATTTTCTGTACTCTGAGGTGAGAATGGAGACTTAGCAGTTCACATAATAGGAAACTTTCACAGGCTTTTTATTTGCACCACAATTTGGAACAATAAAGTGACCAGCGGGATATATCTATATAGATTCAATGAACACCACTTTCACTGCCATCCTTTTCTTTTTTTCTGAGACAAAGACACTGACTCTCAGGAGGAATGCTACTTGCTGCCGTTATATGCTAACATCTTAAACAAAATCCTGTGCAACTGTTAGAGGTTGTTGTATGTGATCCTAAAACTACCAAAGGTTTGCTCAATATGATACCTCAAAGTGATACCTTTCTCCCAAGGCGACAGTAATTTTGTCTGTTTGCCAGTTGTCTGAGCAAAATATCTCATGAACCAGTGAATAAATAATAATCAAACTAATCAACATTTAGAGGCAATCCAATTCAACATGGCCACCTAACCTTAAGAAACACAAAAATGCTACAGCTCAGTCCACTTTCCAAATATTAAATTTAACCTTGGCATGGAAATATGAACCCAACTTGTGTCAACAACAAGCAGAAAAGTAGGATACAAGGAGGTGAATAAAAGTGAAAGTTTATTTACAATCTCTAAAGTGTGGGTGATCTGGAAGAGGGAGACAGAGGTAAGTCTAGTTGCAGGAAAAATGATGATCTCAGGTAATTAATAGATCTAGGTTCTTGCAGGTACTGAGGAGGTGGAGACACAGAGGTGCAGGTGAGTATCCAGAGAGTAAAGTCCAAGGTGAGGGGAGTGAAGGAGTTTCAGGAGGCAGGTTTGCAGGAGGTCCAGAGGAGCGAAAGAGCAGAAGCAGGTGAGTGGTTCCAGGTTAGGGGTGAGTATGATCTTGTAGTTTAAGTTGACGAGCTTCCAGAAATAAAGGTCATACTGTAAACAAGGAAATAACACACCTAGGATAACTCAGATAGGAAGAACTTAGTCTGAGAAGCCGTTATTTTACCAAATGCTCTGTTATGCTTCAACATAACAGAGCTCCAGAGCTCATCATCGGATCAGCTGCAGCTGCTACTAAGTCCACCCACTGCCTCAATCAGGGACCTGGAAAGGAAAACCACTTAATTCCTACATGTGGTAGTAGCTTAGAGTCATCCCAACATGTATTCTCAGTAGTGCTGTGCGGTATACTGGTTTGTACAGAAAACCGTTTTTTATTTTTGTTATGATATGAATTTTCTGAATACCAACGTTAAATAGCCTGAACACGTTTAAAACGTTACGTCACACCTGCCAGTGAACTGTTTCACGGGGGACACTTTTCCTCGCAGCATCGCTCAACGTGCATTAGCATGCTAATGTTATTGTTGGAGCAGCTTCTCAACAGCTGCAGACGGGTGGGGATTTTGCTGCTTATTTTGATTAACGTTAAAAAAATCTCTCCTGGTTTTTTGCCATTGCTGAATGTAGTGTACCCCTTTTTAGTAACGTGCATAGATAGATTTCATGCACAACGTAAATTTTCCCAATGTATGGAGACATTAATGTGCTTCCATTGTGAAAAGCCTGGGGGCTTCAGGGGAAAGTAGTTTTGTATCGGGGTTGAGTTGATGGGTGCGTGGAGGCTGAGTCGTCCTGCTGAGCTTCATTAGGTAACAAAACAATAGACTCAATAATGATCTTTGCTCAACCCTTCTCCTTCATGACTGCAGCAAAATACATGACTACTGTCTCCAACCAGGCATAGAAGAAAAGACATTTAGAGGAGGGAAACAGCAACACAGACAGAGGTACAGTAAAATAAATAGTTTCTGTGTTGCAGAAAGAGTAACTTCAGCTGACAGTGGTTTGCTGATTAATAAGCAACATCTGTACATTTTTTTATCAGCTGAGCTGTGATGAAACGAAAAATACTGTGATACCGATATAATTGTTGAAAATATTGTGATATAAATTTGGGTCATACCACCCAGCATTACTTCTAAGCATTAACTGATGAAACAAAATCTCTTACAATTTTTGCCATTAACCATCTGTTCAATTCTGCTTATGTGTTAGCAAAACTATTGCACTGATTTTTGTAAAACTGAAAGTAATATGTCTACATCTTATTAACTTTAAGTGTCAACCCAATTCAACTCATTCAACACAAAACTGGCAGCGCTCAGCTTATTCCACAGACAGTGAGCTAACATTATGGTGTGGTAGTAGCAGAGTTATCCCCCCACGGGTCACACATCTCACAAGACCACCTGGAACTGCACAAAACAACATTAACCAAAACAGATTAAACTCATCCTAAGATGAGCTTAGTTAAAAATGTCTGACATTAAAGACAGCAGGTGATGTTCCTTCCCTGAAGGATGGTAGGCTTTTAATTGTTTGACCTGATTTAACCTGATTAATTAGACCCGTATTAAAATTCCTAAAAAAAAAAAGAAAAACAAAACAGCTTAATAAACCAATTCAACTGCCAGCATTATAACTTACAAACACTCTGTACTTTCTCCATGTAATTTGTTTCCTTCATCTGTTTGTTGTGTGTTGGGTTGTGACAGATATGTTGCTTCGTGGTAAAACAGTTCCTTTGTGTTTAACTAGATAGTTTTGGGACAAAGCTCAGAGTAGTGAAAAAGAAAATTAATTGGATTATAAATTGAATTTGATCCAAAAAGACAACTGTGATTTCCCATCTGAAGCTCACCACAGAGATGAAACATCCGGTAGCAGCTTAGTGTTGTTGCAGCTCTGGTGTGATTACTTTTAGCCCCCTTGTGTTTGTGTTTAAGCACATGGCAAAGTATGTGCATATATGTCTCTTATGTTGTGTGTGTGTCACCAGTTTTAGCAAACTAGTAGGTGTGTGTGTGTGCATGTCAATCTGTGATTCAGCCAGAGTTTAATTGAATAGGAGCTAAAGGCCATGGTGTTCCCCTACGGTGCTGATGCTAAATGCAGCCTCACTGGAGAGAAACTGCAGGGAAATCGAGCTTAGAGACAGCATGAACAGAGAGAACGAGGGCCAGATGACGATAAATTTGACATTCCTCGGAGAGTTTGAATAGAAAGACTGACAGAGAAGGAGAGTGTAGCTAAATGCAGGCTACCCTTTGAGACTGAATGAGCTTGGGAGAAAAGAAAATGAGAGCGAGGAAGAGAAAGAGCCCCCCCCCAGCGAGAGGACTCCAGGACCAGGGGAGCTGTCCTTGGTTCTCAAAGCTTCTGGCAAAGAACCAAGTCAAGCAGTTAGCATTGAGCACATGGCATGGGGCTCAGGGCTCATACACCAGCGCTCTGTCACTGTCTGCCCGATATTTCATCTCCCTCGGTTTCTTTTAACCCTCCTGTCACCCCGTCTGTGTTTGTTGTGGAGATGTGACAGGAGCAGTTAGTGCAGCATACAGAGTGCAGCTGAAGATAACAAAATACAACACCTCACTATCTGCTATGTCACGCTTTATTTGGCTTCTTTTTCAGTTTGTTGTTTTTTATATTACATGTTTTATTTTATTTGACAAACAAGCCAAAGATATTCATCTTAGACAAAAAGGGAAACAGTTTCTCACCTCCTTATTCCTATTTTATCCAAATTTTACCATACGAAAGTAACTAAACAACTTACAACTGCAAAGTTAAACTGAAAGACATCAGAATGACATTTTTTACTGTCATACTAAAAGTACAACAAAAATGAAATGTGGTTCCAATCAGTGCATGGAGAGCAATCCAACTATTGTACAAGACTAAAATAAAACAGAACTGTGTGCACGTGTGTGCACGTGTGTGTGTGCAGATTCCTTTTGATTGTGCAGTTGTTTACAGTTAAAGATGCTGATTGGGTGAAATAATGTACAAACATTTGTGTGAAGAAAATCTCAGCATGAACTGTATGTTTATGGGAATACAAACGTGTGGGTTTATAATTTTGATTGTGATTGTTTACAGCAACAAATGATTGAAAAAGGCTGCAGTGTTGCACAGTTTAGTGAAGAGAGGATTCATCTTTGCAAGAGTCTTAGGACAAGTGTTTGTGTCGGTCAGTTCTGGGTTTTATTGTCCTGTACTCCCCCTGAGGGTAGCGGTTGCAATAGGTGAGGTTAGAAGTGTTTTTCAAGATGCTGCTGCTTTTTCGGGGGGCAGCGGGACCTGTACAATGCTGCTTGTGCCTCTAAGGGGGATCAAGCACAGCCGATGAGCTTCTGTGCTTTGCTGATGACCCTCTGGAGGGCTGTCTTTTCCTAATTAGTGCAGCTGGCAAACCACACTAAGATGGAATACATTAGTATACATCCAACAAAGCATCTGAAGAGGGACACATGCAGCTCCTTGGCTGGGGTGGTATTTCTCAGAAAATGGACTCACTGCTTGTGACATCTTCATCAGTGTAATGTTGTTTTTTCAGGTTCCGGTCCAGAAACTTGTTTAACATTTATACTGATGAAGATGATGTTTCAAGATTAGGATTTAGTATTTATACTTTAAAACATAGTGGATGTTGGTAGTTTTTAGATGAGTGTTGTTCTGGAATGGAGTTAAACAGAGAATACAAGCAAACCTTATTGTTTTTGGAGATAAATTTATATGTGTTTTTAGTTACTGTGTATGAGGAGAGGAGGAACAGATCCTGGTGAGAGGAGGGAGCAAGTTTTTTTCCACTTCCAGGTGCAATGGCAGATCCATGGGGGGGGGGCATTGTTGCTCTTATAGATTAATCTTTGTCCACCCCACTGGCCACCCAATCATTTGAGGAATGTATACTTTGAAGCAATATAAAAACTAAAAAATATTGTATCTTCAAATGATCAAGCTGGCCGGTTTACTTTATGAGAGCTACTCTCAGCTTTAATTCAGTGGGTTGAACACAATGATTGCATAGAAATGTTAGGAACTAAACCATCTTTCAAACACAATCCCTTCATTTCATAGGCTCAAAAGTAATTGGACAGATTAAATAATTGTAAATAAAATCTTCATTTCTAGTACTTGGTTGAAAACCCTTTGTTGGCAATGACTGCCTGAAGTCTTGAACTCATGGACGTCACCAGACGCTGTGTTCCCTCCTTTTTAATGCTCTGCCAGGCTTCACTGCAGAGGTTTACAGTTGCTGTGTGTTTGTGGGCCTTTCTGTCTGAAGTTTAGGGTGTCACACCAACCCTGTTTAGTCCACTTTAATCAAACTCTAGTTTGTTTGCCTACAAAGTACGGTTCATTTAGGGAGGTGTGAACGCGTAATCGAATTCTGATGCAAACCACAAAAGCGAACTCTGGTCTGCCCAAAAACCTAGGTCTCGCTTTGGTTGAAGTGAACTCTGGTCGATTGCATGTGTGAAAGTGAAGCAGACCGGAGACCGCTCCAAAAGCAGGAAGTGGACTTTAACACAGGACATTCTGAGTAATACCAGTAATAAAGTTTCTCATATCTTGTAAATACCTGGCTCAGTGTCTGTATCAGGTGCACATCACTGCTGTGAAGTTGGATCCACTCCTGCTCAGTGAACGCCGCCTCAGATACGGAGCCGTTTCGACCGCCTTGACAAAGTGCAGTGTGAATGTGAACCGCACCATCTGAAAATGGAAACAAATCTTACAGTTTTGGTCCCCAATGGAGCCGCTTTGGCTTTATGTTTTGGGTTATTGTCCAACTGTATTAAGAAACACGATCAATCAGTTTGCTACATGGCTGGATTAAAGCACACAGTATATCTCTGAATACCTTAGAATTCATCTGTCTGCTTCTGTCCTTTCATCATCATCAAACACTAGTGCCATGGGCAGACAGGTTTTTTGCTTTTGTGTTGTGTTTGCATTTCGTTCAACCTTCTGCACCACTGTACATCCGTTATACAAGACCAACAACTCAAACACACCAACCAATTCAAACCGAACGCGTTTAAACCTTTGACAAGTATTCCATGTGACTTTCCTCCTTTTCCACCATTTAATCCAATCCCAATTCAAGCAGCAACATTTAGTTTTACTGTCGCACTTTTCTGACCTGTTGTTAGAGCATCATGAAACCTAGTGAGGTGAAAAACAGTGTTTGGGTAGATGGACAACATTTCATCATGCAGTCACACAGAAAACCCTTTCTCCTGTTCGACCACATCCAAAAAGGTCAGGGCCAGCTCTAAACTGTGTCTTTTTCATTTCAGCCACGTGAGTAGGACTATCTTTTAGTTTTTCCTCACTGTTGAACAAGAACTTTAACACGATGTCCTGTTGAAAGACAGGTTTTGAGGTTTTAAATGTTGCAAAATATCAGTAAAAAGTAGTGCTGGGCATAGATTAAAAGCATCATCACAATCTCAGATATTTTTGTGATTAATCACATTTATTATATATAATTTTAGAAATAATTCTATGGCTGAATGTGTACGTTTGTATGTTGCAGTACACTCCACGTGACACACACTATGTAAATTTCTTTCATTGTGTTTTTTTTTTTAAACTCGTACTGTTTAACTGTTATTTCTTATTGCGTTTTTATTGCTGACAACTGGGACCTCAGTATCTATCTTCTGTTCCTCATGCACTCAATTGGAATGACAATAAATACTCCATAAATCCTTGATTATTCTCATTATTTTGCACACAATTTAGTACGTTTATAGCATTTTTCAGGTACTGTTGTCTAAAAATTCAGTTCATTGCATTTTCAAAAACTTTAAACAAATTTGGCAAACCTGTTTTACTTTTTTCTTTTTTTCTTCCACACACTGACCAGGCTTGTCTGCAGATTCCTTCTCTGGTTGTTAAAGTGGTTTTAAGTTGAAGTGATATTTCAGTGGTTTTCGTCCTGGTCGTGGAACAGCGGACCAGCTCTACACCCTCAGCAGGGTCCTGGAGGGTGCATGGGAGTT
>JARVJO010000269.1:23561002-23572342 GCA_031762555.1 Cynodonichthys magdalenae
ATAAATGTAATAATGTAGACTAACAATATAAATTGTTTAAAAATCTCAAACTACAAACCAACTTAAATTATACATTAAATTCAAGTTTAATTTGTCTCTGTATATAATGCACTTTATAGATGATCAAATTTTATTTTGAGATTTATTCAACACATCAGCTATGCTATTTTGTCCAAAGTGCCAGACATATTTTGGAGACATTTTTAAATGCTTTATTCAGAACCACATCTGACACTCATGACGGCGGGGGAAAGGGGGGGCGGGGGTGACGGTACAGGCTGTGGATCTTCTGAATAAATGAAAATTCTTTACCACAGTTGTTTACACTTGAATTTAAAATATTTGACCAAAGGAAACCCTGAGCAGGACTAGAGAGATATATTTTTGTGACTGTATACGACCCACAGGAGACCGTTAATGTCTCCCGCAACAGTCGTCATTTCATCTCTTGGCTTTAGCAGGTCAGCTGACGCTGCTAAAAAATGACAGATTTTCTTTTCTGGATCTCTGACAGCAGGACTTCAGTCTCTGGACTCGGTAAGGTCTTCTTTTTACTTTGCGCTGTCATTTTCATGAACGAACACTTCCTCATGTGGGGCTGAAAACGTAGCCTTATATGGTGTTTTTGGAGTGGTAATTATGCTAATCTCCTCTCCTCGTGCACCTGATACACATTCATCAGTTTACGCTGCTCATTTACATACTTTTCCTGAAGTTAGAAGCGTTTGTTGAATCTGACGTGGCATGTTCGTAAGAACCGTTCGTACGAACAAAAGTAAGAGAAATTTAGGATAAGAATACGAAAATGTTCTTGCATGAGGCCCAATTCTCCTATTCACCCAGCCACAGCCAACCACTGTGATTAAAAAAAACCTCATGGCTTTTATGCCATTAAGTTGCTGAGGACTGAAGTCTGTGACTCAGGAAAATGTGCTTTATGTAATTGAGCCTGGTGACTACATGAGACATAGTCTGAATGAGAAATGCTGCACTTCATGTTTTCATTGCAAATGCATTTAATCTGTATTTTACAACTTCATACTTTATTGCTGTGGTACCTTAACTGGAAACCACTACAGTTTTACAATCTCCATTTTACAATTCATATATGAAAATCTTTACTTAGAAGAAAACTTCTACGTCTTGATGATGAAAAGCATTATATGCTTCAGAAAGTTATTGCAGCTGATTTCTCCACCGGCTCCAAAATTCTGCACTCTTTTCGTAATATTAATGTATCTGCAGTTTTTTTATATTTAGTTGGATAAGACAGAGCGTATTGGTGATAATAGTATGTAAAGCTGCTCAAGGGTATAGTTTGAAAATGCCATCTGAGTTTTGTTTTCCCTGTAAACAAACCAGAGCTTTAGAGGGAAAAACATCAGAAGAGGCTGACATTTCCATCTAATCTAAACAGTAAATTGCTGAGTAAACTGCATCCATGAAAGAATGAGTCAGTGATACAAAAGCTATTGAACCTGCTATAAAGGTTCTTAATCACAACTCTATTAAATTTGGTGCCACGAGAACCAAAGTACAACAACATTCATTTTAATGCAAATGATTAGAAGTAGCATACTAAGAGTAGAATAGGGAAAAGGTTTATTAACAAAAGTGAAAAATAACCAATATGTGGTGATTCACAGATGCTCATGTGTTATACAACTAGATCTGTAGAGCAGCTGGAATCTGATGCAATTTTGGGAATAAATGTAGATACAGTGGTCTGTTACAGCTTACTAAAAAAGATGATCAATCTTGCTATTAAATGAAAAGCCTGCAAGCAAGTTGTTTTTACAAACATTACTATAAATATATCAGAAATATTTTTAAGTATTTTTTTTATGTGGCACATAATTAAAAACACCTCTTACTGTCTAAAGTGCTGCACACAATGCAAATAGTAAAATGACACAATTGACAACAAAAGCAAACAAAAACAAAAAGAGCTAAAAATAATACAAAAATTAAAACTACTACATGCATAGACCCAGAGAGAAGCACTGGAAAAACCTCAGCTGTTCTGACGTTGCTGTCACTCAGAACAGTCGCACGATTCACAGAATGAGTTTACCTCTTATTATGTTAAACAGGGTTTTAAGTTTTAAAATAATCTGACTCTTTCCATGGTCATATCAAAGCTGCTTCATGCTTTTAGCGAGAAATATCTTCGTTTATAGCTATTTTCTTGTCTACAGCGAGGATGACCTTGTGGGTCAAAAAAAAATAATAAAAATCACCAAAAGTTTACATTTGAAAGGAGTCCCACTGTTCTTTGACTTAAAGGGGTAACTTACCCCAAATTAACCTTTTTTAGCTGATAAACTATCTAAAATGTGTCTAAAATGTTATATAGTAATATTTATTTGCTAATTTTGACAATTATGTGCGTATTTGTTCAAATCTGCAATATTTGGTCTAAAAACGTCTTTTTGCTGCATACTATGGGTTGATCTGTGGTACTGCAGCTTTATTTACATATTGGTGAACGACTCTCCACAATGTCGTCACGTCTCCATGGTTTCGTCACAGCTGCCGTGTTCTGGTATAAAAGCTTCTCTCTCAGACACGCCCCTGCAGCAGTCAGGGGCTGTGTCCAAAATGGAAGGCTGGGTCCTCCGAAGGACCTGGTCTACCCGGTCGAGGTGGGTCAGGTCCTTAGTAGACCGCGAAGACCGGAAGAAAATCGCTGTGAATTTGGACGGTCTAGCCTTCGGCTTTATTCCCGCCCTTACCCGGCGTATGTCTGGTCGCCTAGCAACCAAGACGACACTATACAGAAGCTAAATTAGATTGAAATTAGAAAAATATACCATATTAGAGTTATTATTATCACAAAACAATAAAATTAACTTAAAGATGATATTTGAAGAACTAATGGACCTGCTGTAGGTGCATGTTTATTTCACAATACCAGATTGATTTTTTTCTGACAAAAATAACATTCAAAAACATGTCTATATGATAAAAGTATTACGAACACAACCGCTTGAAACTTTTAATTTTTATACCACCAGATTTTCATTTAAAACGTTTCCCTTTATCCCTTTATAACCATCAGAAATGTTAGCTTGTCAAATTAAGCTAACTGTCACGTTCTCCCATCCTGGCCACACCTCCTCGCTCATCCAACCCAAAACTTTAGGCCGTGCCCCTCAGTGTCTCCTGGCACCACCCACTTTGTTGGCATTTTTCAAATTTGCCTTGGGGCGGAGTTATGCTTTCACAGGGGAGGTAACTTACACATTAAGTGGAACTTACCCCCCCTGTGATTTTATTTGATCTTCATTTATTTTTCCAGCTTAGTTCCAATAAATTATATATTTTAGCACATACTTGAAGTTTTACTGTTTTAAAAAATCTGTTTTTCCTTGTACATGCATTTTTGTATCTTAAGGTTTGTATTCAATTGTTTTTTGTAATTTTTTTCTAACCAGTTCTGGCCCGTTGGACAAAAAGACACCGGCCCGGGTCCGTTTTACGGATGCAAGCCAAATGTTTTCATATATTTGGCCCACAACCAGCCCAGACAACTTTTGCTGTATAGGTAGCTTGCTAACGGACAATGCCGGATAACAATGCAGGAACAAAACATTTAGCTTTTTCAATTTCAACGCGCTTGCTGGACATTGGCAGTGCCCTACATTGAGTGTTTCTGCATCTCTCTCTTCCTGATCATACTCAATGTTGGCGCCTGGAACGTAATTTACGTTTACATGAAAAAAAAGCTTTGGATTCAGGCATGATGTATGCGGTCCATTGCAAACACTGCCTGACTTCCGGGACTTTGGGGTTCCCGTAAATTCTCGTGATGTCATCCCTGACCAACGCTATTTTTTACCATCTCCACCAGCAAGTAATCTGTCTGGACATGTCTGGCTGAGTGTCAACCTCACTCTCAAAGGTTTTTTTTTTTAGTTCGTCTGTAAGGTTTGTTGGTGGTTGGCAAAAAAAACAATGGTAGACATTAATGCTGTATAAACTAACCAAATCCTGCAATACTAATATTATTGAAAAACAAACGCACACTAAGATATGACTTTATGAAGAAAAACTTACTGGACAACTTCCCTCTGGTGCAAACAAATTTCCATACGACTGCTTTTTAATGTGTATCTTAGTAATCATTTTCTGAAGTGTCATGTAAAATTGGAAAGTTTGATACAGCTAAAGTAATGTTGAAAATGGTGGCTAACTGCAGTGTGTAGCATACTCTCCTCTCATTGGTCAGTCAATGAAGGCTTTGCTGATTGGTTGTGGCGCCATGCTACAGTGACAAAAGTTGAACATTTTTCACATCTTATGCTTGTGTCTGCACGTCTACATGTATACGAGCTCAATATTTCATATGAATGGGTTTTGCTGGTCACTTGGCTGGAGAGTGGCAAGCGATTGTTGTCACATGGCACAAGTTCCATACAAAATAAATGAAGAGGGACCAACATCACCTCCCCTGTGTTGAGCCCATACATGAGCTGAGGTGGTCAGAATATGCATCAGTAAGAACAAGTGGTGTCTTCTGAAATGTTTATGTCCCAGTTTCCACTGCAGCCTTGTGCAAATTTGGCGCTTCACTTCACGTAACTCATACTGTCATAATTTTTACATACTGTCATCATATTTCGATACCGTAGTATACCAAAATATCTTCATACCGCCCAAGTGGCATTAAAACCAAGATATCCAAATGTATTTTAAGATGGCACTTGTAAATAATAAGGGCTTGACTTGTCAAGATGGCAGATAACCTTCACTAAATAACTACGCATTTTAAAAAGTAGTCCATAGTAAAAGTGAGTGTGTTGCATGTGATTTACAGAGACTGTCTGCACAAAGAATAACAGGTGCAGCGGTGGTGAAACCCACCCTATTGAAATGAGGATTTTGTGTCACTGATGGAGTCAAAGCTGACACAACAAAATTCAGTGTTCAGATTTTTTTATTGGAACATAGGTTACAACTTGCTGCTCCAGAGCTGCACAACTCTCAGCCTTGACAAATAAAAAAGTACTTTAGTTTAATTCTTGTTTTATTTTTACTTTTTCATTTCACAGGTATCTTGAATGTAGATGTGATACTTTAACATCTACTTAAAAAAAGATTTTAATAATTTGTCAACCAAATCATACATCACAGCTGACAGAGCTTCAGCCTCACCGTCTGGTGCTGCCGTCCAGCACACAGGTGAGCAGAGGTGATTGACAGAGAGAAAAGCTCTCATTCTGTCTTAAAGATTTAAAAGAAAAACAAAATCACATTAATTGTGAGTACTGCATTTGAAAAAAGATTTTTAGAAATTATATTAAAGTGGGCTAAATTTTTTTTTCAGCCTATTACAGTCACACTGCGGGAGCAAGGTGATTGGATCAGGTGACTGCAGATATGTCAGGCTGTAGATTGTCTGTAGGACAGATTTTCTCTCATTTTGCATCTAAATATAAAACGATGTGCCACTGAATCCATCAAGAGCCAAGATTAAATGTAAACGCTGAACCTAAATAGCAGGTCAGATCATTTCTGATCCCACAAGAACATCAGAATCACGCACGCTAACACATGTAGCAGGTGTGGTTACTTCCTCAAACAAAACCCTCCACGTGTGATGACTCTATTTCTGCGCACGAGTCACCTCTGAGCTGTTAACAGATCATAATGAAGTCTGAAGGAGGTCACATTTAATGATAATGAAAGAGAGATCTGCAAGACATGCAAGTGTGAATGTTATTTCCCCACTTAAAAAAATGAATAAAAATTTCCTCTTTCCTGATTCATCATACATTCACACACTAATGATAGTAAGCTTAATATATTTGGAATAAACTCATCATTTTACTGCATGTTTTGAAAAACACCAACCCCATGATGACTATCCAGTAAATGTGTGTTTGTCATTTTTAGGAATTTATTTCTCCCAAATCCCCAGAGGTGACAACAGATTCCCTTTATTTCGTGTTAAAGGATTACTTACACTATAATTAGAATAAATATTTGATATTTTTTGAATACTCTAATTCAAAATACCTAACTTCAAAACAGTAAAAGTGTTTTTTTGTCATTTTTAGGAATTTTTTTTTTTTTTTTTCAAAATTCTAAGAGGTGACAACAAACCCTGTTTAAACAAGACTGGTCTCTGGAATTAAGACAATTTATTAGTCTCTCATAGGAGAAGTTTGATTCAGAAGAGGGGACAAAGCTGCAGTACAACAGTAACAATAAAAACAATACTTCAAACAAGATAAATAACCATAAGTATATAAGAGTAAAAAAAAAGTAATGGTAATGTTTATTGGGGCAAATACACACAAAATAAAATCACATGTACCAAGCAGGGTTGCCGCCAGATGGCTGTTTTTGTAACTTAACAATTTTAATGTTATGCAAATGTACAAATAAGCTGCACAGATGGACCATGTATGTGTTGATGATCCCAAGGCAGCTGAAGGTATCAGTTCACTTCATTAATGCATCTAGTCACTTAAAAATGTACTCAATTCCCAGTAGACTCAGCATCATCAGCACATAGGTTTTTAATTTGTCCTGCACGTTTCGCCTTATGTTTTTAAATTTGACTCTTTCCGTAGTTGGTTAATATTTAAGAGCCAGATCAGAGCCAACTATTATCAGTAGTACTAAGTGATGAGACATTTGACTGCTGAAGGAGTGAACTTATTTTTGGTGAGCTGAGCCAAATGATCTGGGATCTCAGAACAGAGCAGTGGTTTTCATCACTAAACAGGTAATAAATCACACTAGGGTGCAGCAAAAGAATAATGGAACAAATATTCAAACTTACAAAACTATTGTGAGACGGAGACACGATTAAAAAAGAACAGGAGACTGGGTCGAACCACAGCACAGAAATCTGAGTGATAACAGGCAGACAATCAGAGCAGCAGGAAAGGCTACATTTACGAGTGGCTGGGGAAAAGAGTTAGACACAAACTGTGTCATTGACGACGAGTATTCCAACATAATTTCTTATTTAATCAAACACCAAACCACTGAGAGATAATAAGCTTGGTGTTCAGGGGTTTCTGAGGCCATAAAGAATTATCTAACGGTTTAATCCAGCCGTGTTGGTAAATTGTCACATTGAGCATAAATTTCAACATTGCATCATACCTAATGTTACCTTTTTTTACCTCTAGTCTTCTGTGCCATCCTATCCTTGCGTTATAATGTGTTCTGTAATAAAACAGATCAGCAGGGAAGGTTAAAGTTAGGACCTTAAAGTGAACAGGGAAATTAAGGTGGTTCCCTGATGGTCTGGCTTTCTTTCAGAATTTCATTACCTCAAAAAGGAACGCCCAGAGGTCAAACACATTTCATCAGTTGAAGTCTGCCATCAAGGCTGATTAGAATTTCAACCATACCCAGCTGTGATGTCAGTACACTGCAATGTTACATCATACCTCTGTTTGGGTCTCTGTTTTTGTGAGAAACAGATTGAGACGTTTTTTCCTTGTCTTCTGTCATTGTCATTTGAGAAGTGCTTCAGCTCTGGTGTGGTAACAAACGATTTGGGTTTGTTAGCCCTTCTCTCAGATCCCAAATTCTTCTACTCAAACTCAGTAAAATAGTAGTATTTCTTCTACTTTACAGTAGCTAGCACGTGGCTCCTCAGGATACCACATAGGATTTACAAGGGGAAAGTGGCTTAAGCTGGCATTTATCAAAATTCACTCCTGTAGGTGTTTACTTGAAGATGTCGGATTCAGTCAGGTTCAACAGAACAACTTTAACCATTTAAGTGTGGATACTTCTCGTCTTTCTCTGTAGTGTTTTGCTGCTTTTTAAAGAGGAAAAAAATAAGTAAAAGCAGAAAACGTCTGATCCATTATTACCTGGTTCGTGCCTAAGCTATTGGAGTTGTTTAATTTCCATATCAAAGGGGCTCCAGGAAAATTTGAAAACCTGCACATGCTGAGAATCGCTGCTCTAATGCTCGAAACGAAGCATCTGAAGAAAAGTGGAAAAAAAAGAAGCGAGTGGCAAAGAGTGATTAGAGAAACTAGTGAGGCAAAGAGGGGAGACACACAGACAAGAAGAAAAGTGAAGTGTTTTGTATCTCATATTCAAAAGGTGTCTCATCTTCACACAGAGTGTTTTCTTTAATAAAAGGCCTCATTGCAGAGGAGCTCAGGAGAAAATGAACTATTGTGCTGCAAAGTGAGTTGGTAACAGAGCCAAAGCATCAACATGTGAAGAGGTGCGCTGGCTTCACGGCTCAGTAACGTAAAATGATGTGGTCTGTGTGATCACCCTGTCATGGGATTAAACAACAAACAGACTTATTATTGAAGAATTGATGATAGTGCATTGCAACTTTGCATTTAGTTAAAAAAAACTGGTTAACCACTAAGAACTTTGCGGAACTGAATTAATGTTTTGAACATGATACAAAGGCGAAGTCACACTTTGCACTTCATGTCACCACAGCTGTTTTTCTTTTTGCCTCTATTGGTTCAATGCTCGCTTCATTTCTGAAAGCTCAGGTTCACAAAGAACATGGCTGCCTCCTACTGTGATTTGTAAATAGAGGTAGCATAAAGCGTCTTTGTGGCCATATTGTGGATTTATTTTGTTAGTGTCTTTTTGAAGGGATGTGTGTAAGGTAAAGAAGAGCCGGGGAGTCTTTGCTGAACACTCCTGCTTGCTTTTGCGTTCCCATACAGAGCACAAGTGGGGAATATTGTTCATGTCACGTCCCTCTGGTCCTGACTGCATTGTGAAGAAAACTGGGTTAGTCCCATCGCTGTGAGAGGTGTCAAGTAGCACAAATCAGCTCATCTTAACATGCTGATGAAAGTTTCTTCACAAAAACTTCAAAAGATTTAGAGAAGTCGCACTCTGGAGCTTTCACTCACAACATCCACGAGGCGTTGATCAAAGAGTTCTTAATGAATCAAAAGCAAAAATGTCTTCTAGATTATTCATATAAAAATACACTGTAGGATCAAGCTTTCGGTACAGCAGTGTATTTATTTGTCAAAAGCTTTATTTCAACTTAGGTTTGGGGATTAAAGGATGATTTAATTGAATCAAATAGAATTACAAGTCAACCACATCAAAGAACGGGAGACCCGTTGATGTGATTAGCCACAACAAACCACACAGAGTAGAAAAGAATATGTCACACTCGTTCATTCAGTCTGTGTCAGATCACTCTCTAGTTACACTCATTTATTTTTAATTTAACAGCAGCTGTTGGCAGTACCATGTGGTTAAAACAAATTTAACAAGGATGATCAGAGCCACTCTCCAACAGACCTCCTGCATTATTACAGACAAACATTGTCCTCATGGTAAATGCAACCATCAGAGAAAGAATGGCAATGAAACTCATTAAAAAAAATAGTTTTAGGGTTAAATGTTGCTGCAGTACAAAACAAAAGGAAATTAATCGCCTAACATTCATCCCCCCCGGTCACCCCCACTTGTGTTGCCCCTAGAGATTGAAAGGTAATGTAAGGTTCTTTCCATAGAGGACGAGCTCGAGCCACAAAATTGTGAATCTTTCTGTTGGGTGTGAGAGACAAACAAGGAGATTTAGTTTATGCAGCACTTGTCAGGACAAGACTTTTCAGATCTGCGACTCCTGAGTTATTGATAGGTGCCACAGTTCCAATGTGTTTTCTATGGCTGGGCTTTATTCCCAAAAACACTAACACAGTATTGTTTTTGGTCAACAGCTGTTGTTATTTGTTCAATTAAGTCCATCAGAGCCATTGATGTTGAGTTATTAGCTCTAAATCCATTTTGATTGTTGCTTAAAATATTTTGTTTGTCAATGAATTGATCTAATCTGGTCACAAACAACTTTTACAAAATTTTTGAAAACTGTGGTAACAATGATATTGGTCTGTAGTTTGTAAACATATGTTTCTCACCACTCTTGTAGAGAGGGATTACCTTGGCTGTTTTCATGTTATCAGGAAATATTCCAGTTAAAAATGATAAATTACAGATATATGTAAACAGTTCAATCACATTATTTCCTTTATAAACTTCATGTCCACCCAGTCTTTAGATGGCGAAATTCTTTACAATATTCATTATTTCTTCTGTCAGTTTCCTCAAGAAAAATACAGTTGGTACAACTCATCACTGAATGACTTACATTATTATCAACTTTTGGTATTTTAACTGCAAGACTTGGGCCAACATTCACAAAATAATAAGGATTAACCACAGTAATGTCATCTCAGGTTATTGGGACAAAGTAGTGCAGATGTGGTATCAGTTGCTCCTGACAGTCTGAGACACAAACCAGGGAGGCACCAGCTCCCTTGAGACCTGGAAAGGAAAAAAAAACGTATGTAAAGAAAACTGAGAAATGGATGTAACATGCTGCCTTTGTCTTTTTGTCGTGTCTGGGGCTGTTGATACTTTCAGTTTATTTCCTTTTTTTCAGCTGATTCTACAGGGTGGCACAGTGGCTCAGTTGGTAGAGGTGTTGCTTCTCAGCAAGAAAGTTGTCGGATCAAATCTGGCCAGGGATCTTCCTGGGCATGTGTGGGTTTACTCCAGGTACTCCAGTTTCCTACCACAGACCAAAAACATAAATGTTAGTTTAATTGATAACTCTCAGTGGTGGGCAGCTTTAATCCAAACATTAGTTGCACAATATCTAAAGAGCATTCGTTCAATAAAACTTATCGGAAGCAAATTATAAAGTGCAAAATTGACTCAGACTGCACTCAATCACCAGAGTACAGTATATTCCAGTGATAACATGAGCCACTCTTGCGTAATACTGCCCTCTAGAGGCATGTTAGTTTACTTCTACAGTGTTGCACATATAACCACAGGTGATTTGTTGAAACAGACTTTTGACTCGTAGTGATAAATAAACAGTTGTTGAGGATTGGTAGTTCTGCTGCTTCTTGATCCTTTTCGTAAGTTTATGGTAGGGATTTGGTAAGAAAGCATGCAGGATATACATTGTAAGGGCTTGTGTAACCGTGGGCGGCCAGTTTGTCCAGATATCTGCTCGGCTTTGTCTCCTTCACCTCTCTCTAGGAATTGTTTACAAGTTCTGCCTTTCCCAAGATCGCCACTCACCAGGTTCTCTCCAGGAGGAAGCACAGGTAATGCCTTTCCTCTGTCAATCAATCCAAAAGCTAATCCATGGGCAGCATTCTGCTGACGTCAAAATCGTAAGCGTGCTGTACTCACTTTTACCCAGAACCATCGGAAAGGAGGTACAAACTGCATGACTGAGTGTGGTTCTGTGCGGTTGGAACCTGGAGACACATTTCATCTAAAGCCCTATTCTGACGGGATAAGTATTATCTGGGGACCCCAGGTAATAAACAAATTACTACCCAACGTCTGCTT
>JARVJO010000269.1:23582376-23594477 GCA_031762555.1 Cynodonichthys magdalenae
ATGGAAACACGTCTTGAGTCGCATTTATTATTCATTTCCTTTTTGCGAAATTTTAAAAATTCGCTCTAAATTCGAATCAAATTGGATGGAAACACGGCTACTGGTGCTCATATCCAGCCGTCACAGTGTGAGGGGCCGGGTACACCCTGGACAGATTGCAAGTCCATCACAGGAACAAGCAGACAAACAACTATTCACTCTCTCACTCACACCTAGGGATAATTTAGAGTTATCAATTAACCTAACAGTCATGTTTTTGGTCTGTGGGACGAAGCTGGAGTACCAGGAGAGAACCCACACATGCATGGAGAGAACATGCAAACTCTACCCAGAAAAGTCCCCCGGCCAGTATTTGACTGGGCGGGGGACCTTTTTGCTGAGAGGCAACAACTCTACCAACTGAGCACCGTAACTCCATTTAGATGTGGGACATTTCTTACATACAGGACTTCAGTGAAGTGATCCAGCGTTGCCATCCTGCTTAGAGCTTTTGCCCCCCCTTTGCCCCCCCATGGAAAATTTTCTAGATCAGCCACTGTTCTGTACATTACACCAATGTAACTGGACCGTGACAGTGATCTCACAGACCTTTCTTGCGTGTTTTAAAAAAAAAAAAGATATAAAATTTGTATTTGATTATAATATAATAATAATAATAATACCTTTAATAATACCTTTTTTTAATTATGTTTTTAAAGAAGGGATTTTTTTTCAAAATAAAATTTGTAGGCATGGTTTGTTTCTAGAGGTTGTTTTATACACAGATAAATACACTAAATAAGAGCAATTCCTTTAGTTAAAGAAAATATAACTCATTAGTTAGGTACACTTTAAATTTCCTTCCAAATTTAGCTTTCATGGTGACAATGGGAAAACACAAACCTCTGCCTCTGAAAAAGAAAAGTTGATGCTCTTATTTCTAATGTCAAAGTCAAAAGAAAATTGGGAAACTGGGCTAAGGATACATGAGAGCACGACAACAGAAAGTACAAATAAAAATTAGAGAGATGATTTTGGGATTCAAAGCAACTTTTGTCCACATCTATTTTCAGCAATGCAGATGACAGCATTTTCAAATGTCACACAGTGTTTTTCTAAACTTTTATCTGAATACACCTGTGAATTTTTATTTCAGTGTATGCACACTGGGTTGCCTGCATGCATGTGTATCTAAAGGCCAGTTTGACAGTAGGCTCTTCCTGTGAGATCTAACCTTTGCTTGTGTAGAAGTCAGAAATGCACACTGACAGTCTGAGGTAGAACTCTCAATGGAAACTGATACACAAACCACACACTAACATGCAGGAGCTTATTGTTCATGCAGCCACACACATGAACAGACCCTAACACTAAATTTACCAGCAAGGCTGCTAGCAGTGGCTAAATTTAGATTAACTAAGCAAACTACTATTTGTTTGTACTCAGTACACACAATTTATTTTCTTTAGAAAACATTATATTACATTATAAACATTATCTGCATTACTATAAAACACAAACACACACATTGTGTATATTTTATGATGCAGCACATCAAAATTTGTGCTGCTCGTCCAATAATCAACAATGATAGCATTTTTCTGTAATCTTTGCAAACCAAGCAGAACCAGCCAGTGAACAGGAACTATTGTTTATTCTTGTCACAAATATACAATCTGTCTGTAGTTGCCAGTACTGAAAAACTGATCCTGCTTGAGTTTATTTTTTTACAAAGTTTATTCATTTATTTTTAAAAAACAAAACTAATTATATATACAATAAGAAATACTAATAAAATGAAAGGCAACATAAAGAAGAAAAAAAAATCATTTCTGTCCCATTTAAAAAATAATAATTCAAACAATAATCGTACACCATTCCTTCAAATTGGTTCTAAATTTAGGTTTCACAAACATCTCTATCCTCTTAAGATTATAACAACTGTTTCTTTTAACAAAATTTAATTGAATGTTTAAAGGTAATGTATTTTTATAAGCCGTATACATAACCTGTAAAATACAGTAATCAGCCAAATCATAGAACTTCAATAACTTTGATTGACAAAATAATATATTTGATGGGTGACAGTAATGTGTTTTAGTGATTATTCTACAGCTGTAAAACAAAAATAGGATTTGTAACTGTTTCACATGCTTTACCCCAGACTTCAATACAATAAATCAAGTGTGGAACAAATATTGCATTATACAACATATACAGAGTTCAGGCCAAAAACTTCATAGCTATGACTCTTGAAAATCATTCAGTCTAGATTGCTAATATAAATAATTAAATAAAATCATATTTTGATACAAAACAAAAAGTACAAGAAGAAGAAAAGGAAATCCCTTCAGGGACGAAGAGGTTGCTTGTAGGGGTTTATAAATACACATCAATACATCTATTAAATGATACATGATTCAATTACATCAAGGCAAAATGAAAACATTAATCTATATCGTCGTGAAATGCTGATGTGGATCAATATGCTCATTTAACTTATTGGTATATGATATTGCAATATATCGATCGCATACTTGTGAATTGAATCAAAATAGTATCATGACAGATGTTATGGACGCGAGTGTGAACAGATAAATTAAAGTCAGCTACTGATGACGTAAATGTGAGCTGACAAATTCAAGCCAACTGCTGGAATGCAAGTGTGAGCTGGTAGATGAAGGCCAGCTACTGAAGATGCAAGTGTTTGCTGGTAGATAAAGGCCAGCTACTGAAGATGCAAGTGTTTGCTGGTAGATAAAGGCCAGCTACTAAGGACGTGAGTGTGAGCTGGTAGATGAAGGCCAGCTGCTGAGGACACCAGTGTGAACTGATAAATTAAAGCCAGCTACTGAGGATGTAAATGTGAGCTGATAAATTCAAGCCAACTGCTGGAATGCAAGTGTGAGATGGTAGATGAAGGGAAGCTACTGAGGACGCATGTGTGAGCTGATTGTAGGGATCTTGTGTTTGTGTCTTGTGCCTTGCCTCTATCTAGTGTTCCTCTTGTGTCATACTCTCAGTCTTCCAGCTCCCTCTAGATTGTTCTCTCACACCTGTCTGCACTTTGTTATCACTCAGCTGTTTTTACTTCCACTCATCCTAGTACCTATTAACCAGTTCATCTCTTCTACTTCCTCTTCCGGTCATTGTTTTGGTCTAAAGTTCTGGTTTTCCCAGTGTCTCCTCATACTTGTGAGTTTTCTGTTTTGGCTGCCATGTTGGCTTTTTGTTTTAATAACAGACTTTTATATTATTTAATCGAGCCTGCCTGCCTGCATCATGGGTCCTACCTCAACCACTAAACTTAACAGAATGACCGGACCAACAGAGGACCCGGCATCTGCAGCAGGCGTGGAAGTCACTTCCTGCCTGCTGCAGCTGTGACATTGCCCACTGCTGCAATCTCTCCTGAGTTCTCCGCATCGGCTGTAGCTCCTGAGCCCAAGTCGAAGGTTCCTGAGTTCGAATATTCAGAGTTTGATTGTCCTGAGTATTCAGAGTGTGAGTATCCTGAGTCCGACCCTGATTACTCTGAATATGATCCTGACTTCAATCCTGAGAACAATCCTTTTTTCCCTGAGTATTATGAATACTTTTTGCCTCCACCTGTGCCCTTCATGCCAGCTGTAGTCGACCTCTAAACCGGGCCCGCTGCAGCTGAGCCCAAATCACCTGCTGCTGCTCAGTCCTTCCAGCCCATTACTGCAGTTCCTGAGTTATTCAAGCCTGCCGCAACTGAGACCTTCACGCCTGTTGCTGCAGTTGAGTCTCCATCTGCATGGAGCTGTGGTACTTAAGGTGAAGATCAGTAATAAGAAACAGATAGGCATCAAATTGACTCTGTGGTCTGAGTAGATGGAATGGAACACATTTCTAAAAAATGCTGAAAATGACAGAACTGCCCAATGGAGAGGTATTTTAAACAGAGTGGATCAGACAATTTAAAAATAGCAGAGAAACTAATGACAGGAGCTACACACTTATTGACTTCATAGGAGGTAATTAGTTGATGCAAGATTTTATTTGATGAATAGTTTTTGTTTTTTAGGCATATCGTGATGACGTGCTAAAAGGGTGTGACGGATTTGGTAGGAAGCTCTTAAAGAGGCAGAGGCCAATTTCAAAGTGTTTTAGAAATGGCTATGATAGGCTACAAAGCCTAAAATTTCGATTTATACAAATGGGTAGCATTTTCATAACAAATGAAAATGACTTAGTTACTTGTTTTTGTTTTTTTTATGGTATGGAATAGGACTATGTGCCTGAGAAACACACAATATTGGCCCTTTAACGGTTAATATACTGGCCCGGAGAATTTGGAGTGCAGCCTGAGTAGGAGAGGTGAGGGTGGGATAAAGGTGCGATGGAAGCTTGTGAGCAGTCTAGCATGCACAAATGGTAAAATGATTGGGTCGTGAGTGGGTACCTAGGACGGCCCCAGGCGGGCAGTGAAGCCGAAAGGACTGCTAAGCTGGATGAAGTGGGAGTGAGGAGAAACAGACCGACAGCGGCGGAGAAAACACTCCTGCAGGTGGGCTGAAAGCATGGTTATGGAGTACCGTAGAATCCAAGGAGGTGATGAGTGAAGAGGTGAGGTGTTGAACAACGAGGGTGAGCTGGAGGTAGAACGGTTGTCCCAGAGGCGGATGTTCAGATGGGGTGCAGATGAGTGCAGAGGAGGGCACCCCGTGCTGACCCAGTGAAGGCCCAGGCAGGACATGGCAGGAGTTGAGCTATGGAAGGGCAGTCACTGTTGCGGTCGGCGAAGGAGGCAGGGGATCTGCGTTTCTACCCGCTGTTGGAGGCGGAGATGAAGGAGGAAGGGACGGTAAGGAGTCCCTGCCGATGGGCAGGAGAGCAGCGAGCGAGGCGACCTGATATAATCCGAGGCTGGCACTGGAGGAATTCCCCTTGGATCTGAGAAGCGTCAGAGGGGACAAAGAGTTTGAGTGCGCTGCCAGGCGTGCGCTTCGGCAAGCGGGATGAAAGGTGGATGGACTGGGTTACTTGAAGGAAAGATCGGCGACCATGTGTGGTTGTTTAACTTGAAATCTAAAATTTTGGAAAGCATGTCAAGAATTTGACGTTCGGCTGGCAAGCAAGGAAAGCGATTGGAGAGGACACTTTTATCCACTGACTGTCAGACGCTGATTGGATGTAGCTGCGCTTGTGATGCAGCAGGTGAGGTAGATTTGTGTAGATGCAACATTATAAATTAAAACAGTCCAAACAAATACATTTTGAAATGTCATATACCCCTTATGTACTTTAAATAAAAGCACATTTATACATTTAAAAAAAATGAACATTTGAATAAAAAAAGTCAATAAATAAATAAAGATACATCCTTCTGCATAGGTTAATACACACACAAACAAGCGTGTGCGCACACACCCAGTGATAGAGGTAAGAAGTCACATACACATACTGTATTGTAACACTCCACAGTTTAAAATGCACAAACACACACAAAGAGTAGAAGTCACTTCCAGGGTGTGACTAATTGAATTTCAACCTTCTTTATATGTTCAGGCCAAAGGCAGCAGCTTCTGCTGAGGACGGCACATTTCACTGCCCCCTTGGCCAACTTCGGTGTTTGTGTTGGACTTCCTGTATGTCTGCGGTTGAGGTTTGGTGCCTGCATGTACATGAAGATGCTTGGCATATTTGATTTTTACAGGTTCTTTTTGACTTATAATCTATATTGCTTGAGTCCAAAAATTTAATTTACTTTGTGTTAGTGCTTAGAATATTTTTTTATTGGCGATGATTCTCTGTTGCAACCCCACCAGGTTTTAGGCAATTTTCTGTATTTTCTCTTTAAGCTGGTTGGCTGTGGCAGCCGTCTTTTATCGGTTTGACTTGGAAAGGTAATTCAGTTGTAGATGTTTGTTTAGAGAGGTGAAAAACAAATGAAGTTATAAGTAAATTAAAGCACTAACTGGGTAAAAAGAGAGAAAACAGACTCCAACATTACTGTTGTTTTTTTTCTGCCCTTTTGTTTTCAATAAACTCTTGAATGATATCTCAGTTGTTCAGGACTATTACACAACCAGCCACCAGAGGGCACCTATTGCATGGGTGGTAATAAAGTAGGCTTATAGGCACAAAGAAGGAGAAATAACTTTCCTGCTGAAAGCTAACACAACCTCAACATGTATATCTCATCTGCTCTGTGCTTCAGGTGGGTAAATGTGCACATAAATGCATATATATGGTTGACTTTTAAGAGTTAAACAGATTATTTAATCAGAAGTCAAATAGTGGGTCAAATTATGGGGTTTCTGATGTGTATTTTGAAGAAAACATATTATTGTATGCTAACTCATGCTAATGCTAGCAGACTTTGCTAACTGAGAAACAACTGAAAGGCCTGTAACATGAAGGGCGGAAATCCCGGGGGGGGGTCCTGACCCCCACAATATTGGAAAACCCTAAATTGCCCCCCCCCCCAATAATGAATTTCACAAATATATGGGACATAACGTGTTCTGACTGGACAGATAATTGGTATCAGTAATATAGATCATCACAGTTCAGCCTAGTAATAGTAAAGGTATAATTTACTGTTGTCCATTGTATTTACAACCTCCTACACTATTGTCCTAACATGACAACAATATTAATAGAAATATATTTGTTGAAACAGCAAATTTGTCTTTGAATGGACTTACTCAATATAAGGTTGTCAAAATCGAGCTAGCAGAACTAACCTACTTCCCGCATTTGTTTTAAATAAAAATATTTTAATGACCTGTAAAGTCTGATAACCTTTGATCTTGTTGTAGTGTTGACAATTTCTGGCCAAACATTGCGCCCCTATTTCATATTCCTTGCGTGACTATCTGCTGCATCTAATATTTGACCATCCATGGATGTTCTGAGTCAAGACTCAATGCAGAGCAATGGCCCCTGTGCGGCACACGATAAGTCACATGATGTCCAATCCAGTAATACAGATCAATTCAACGGGGTGTGTAATAGTTTAAAGTAAATTCACTTTGAACTTATTTTTTCACTTATTGAAACATTTTTTTATAACAAATGACATTGTTTTATTTTTTATTTGTTGCAGAATGGACAAAATCAAAGACACTATATTTTGGTATTATTTAGTGATGGTTGCCCATGTATAAAGCTTGGTAAAGAGAAACACCATCAAAGGAGCTTTATACTTGTTTCAGTCTTTTTATAGTTTAAGTGTAGACTTAGTTGTGCCAAAAGAGACATGTTATAACTTTTGCTAAAACAATGGAAACACAGGTTCAAATTCTTAAGTATTAAAGTACAGTTCAGATGTGCAGAATAAAAGTGTTAAATGCAAATTCATATTTCATGTTGACAGTTTAAGGTTCAAGAGGTTTAGGACAAAGGGGCACATTATCTGGGTGAAATATTTTCTTAAATACATTGTAATATTTGCCCATCGATTACTTTCTGTAAGTTTCAATAAAATCTGTGTCATTGTTATAACATTTTGTGAACAAACATAAGCAGCAGGTGATAATAATCTTCCAACAATCAGTAAAACACTTTGGTTTTCTTTTTCTTTTGAACATCCAAGTCCTGTTTTTGGTTGCTAATAATTTTCTATGATAAAGTAAAAATAAAACATTTGATATAGGTGAAAGCCTCTCAAGTATATCAGTATTTGAAAAGGCCAAAATAAGATGGAATAGCCTCCAGTGCAGTACTTCCATCCTCAGAGACTACACTGTTCTCTGATAAATCATCCAATTAGACAATGGCATTCATTTCTGATAGTGACAAGCAATCACCACAGTGCCACCTGTGAGTTTATCTTTGGCTACGTTTGAAAAAAGATAACTCATACAAGAAAAATTGATTGGATGAAGACAGTCAATATTTAACCCATCAAGGATGGAAAGAGGACCAATAGCAGAACAGATGGGATTCAGCGCGCCTCAAATCCAGGCGTGGATCCATTGGCGCAGAGTTTCAAAGGGGCTTTGAGTGAAAAAGCCTGGCCAGCTTTTTTCTTAAGCTGGGTCTTAGGAACAGCTAGCAGATGTCTGAGTAATGATCTCAGGCTGCATCCTGGCTCATGGGGGAGCAGCAATTCAGTAATAAAACTTGAAGGAGAACCATAAAGCACTTTATGTGTGATCAGTTATTTAAGCTTAAAAATGGAACGCAATCATCAAAGAAAACAAGCAGAGCTGATCCGATGTTTTCTTTCTGGGGTTTGTTTTATCTTTTTGGTATTATTCTCACTATTTTATGCATTTTGTATTTTTTTTTCTGAGATTAAAATGCACAGCAGTAATCACAGTGGGACAGTGTTTAAGACCGGCTTCTGGATCAAAAAGACTCATAGTCGGGCTCTTTCTCAGGAAAATGTGTTTGTTCTGTTTGTGCTTGGGTGAATTTTCTTGAAGTGTCCCAGTTTTTAACTTAGTTAGTGATGAACTGACCATAGTTGTGTGTGTACACATGTTTTAAAATGGATAAATGAAATAAATGCCCTGCAATGACTCAGCTTTAGAACATCGAAAAAATAGGTTTAATTCCCTTTTTTTATTTTGTCCTGACAATTTCATAATTAAATACTCAGATAAAGTTCTTGTTGGACTCAACTTCATGCGTGGAACTGGGATCTAGATCTCAACTTCATCATCAATGAAAAGAGCATTTTAATTTTCAGCTAAAATCACTCAGTTCTGCTATTACCACTCAAAGATAACTCTCAGGTTTAAACACATCAACCTGTAGCTGTACATCTGTAAAATACAGAGACATAAAACTATTTCTGTGTTTGCTAACATTGCCCAGCTGCTTTCTCTTTGTTAAATCAAGATGACTACGCAGTTTTTTAGCCTTAAAAGTGTTTTATTTTGTCTTTTCTGCCCAGTCTGGGAAGATGTTCAAGTGAGATTTGTATTCTAACCTGTAAACATTACTTTGATAAATGTCTTAAACATGAACTCTGAACTTGAATGTATCTTTTTATGATACACAACCTACACAAAAAGCTTGGTTTGATCCACTTTACATAGTATTTTTGGTGTCCAATAGCTATAAACTAAAGAAACTTGCAGGATAAAAATGGAAGCCTAATGACATTGTCCCACAGACTTGGTCAATGTCCTTTTTATACAACCTCGTCTAAACAAGGAAATTTGTATCCAGAATGATAAAACATTACTTCTGGACAATTTTCTTTCTACAAGATGTAATCCCCACAATGTGCTGCATTGTGAATTTGTTTGTTCCTATTCAATATATTTCCCTGAGGTCATGCTGCATTAAAAAATTGACTACATTTTACAAGAAATAATAAATACACATTTCCCTAAACCACCCTGACCATTATACTGTACGTGTTTCTGAAACACAACCCAGTGTTTTGTGCACTCCTATTCCCTGGCAGATGGGCTGTCAGCCACTTTTGCCTTCACTTCACAGGGATAGTAATTTAGCAAAAAGCTATTGAACGAATGAGTACCACATCTTCATTATCATGACCCCTGATTGTTTTCAGATCAAGTCCATTAGAAATTATGGTTCTCCATTTACCAATCGCCATCCTTGTTGAGAGCAATACTGACCACCAACCACTTCAGCTGTAGATTGATTTGCAGGATGCCAGAGGGACAGAAAAGACAAAAGGAGACTGATGACTCAATCTCTGCAAAGACCACAGGCTTGTTTAATTTGTGCCCACTCCAATCAGATTATTGCTGTTTAAGTCAACCGCGTCCTTTAACATCTTTGTAGATATTTTTTTAACGCTGTGTTGCCTTTTTAAACGATTTCACAATTACAGATTTTAATAGGCACAGTAAGAATATGTTTTGGTATAATGCTGATGATCCTAATTAATCATAACTTTCAGAATAAATGGGAGACCTCAGATGATCTACTACAGAGAATAGTATAAACAGTAAAAGATAATTGGAATATTCTCAAGCTATAGAGTTAATAGTATTCCCAGTGCTTTTTAGGAAGGTCCCAATCTGATTGCAAGTATCAGATGAGAGTTTAAATCAAGGCAATTTTTAATAAGTGTTAGAAAAACTCCCATACTGCATTTTTGGGCCAATATGGTGGTTTTTCCAACGGCCACGTTTCAACACTGTACAACTAAAATACAGCATCCACTGTGAAGTGACATCCCAGCATGTCTGCAAAATGAAAGTATTTTTAAATACAAAATGTGAGCGGTACAGTGGCTACTTGTAACATTTGCAATACAGGTATTTCTTGTGACTGTAGTGACTGAGCTGCATTCAGTACCACCAATTCAGTTTGTCATTTAAAATGCAAAACATTCAGCTGAGTGCATCATGCTCTTGCAGCTAACGCTTAACAATAACAGGACTAAGAAACGCATTTTAGAGAAATTTTTAAAAAGAAAAACTGGTTTCACAGGGCAGTGATAGAACAACAAGGATTACAAAACAAGTGACTGAATTAATATATCACTAGATTGATATTGACTGCTGTTTGCATTTTTTCTTTTGAGAAATTGTACTCATTTATCAAAACATTCTTATTGTAATTAATGTATTAATTTTGTTTGCTCATACACACTTTTTATACTATTTACTGCAAGATGTTAATTTTAAAGACCACCATCATGTCCTGCATTTTTAATAAGTTTGTTCAAATCTAGCATATTTCTGTGAAATAACTGGTAACTTGACTGACTTAATTTCTAATCATTTTAATAGTCATTGTATTATGCTAATCTAAATGTGACATATATTTTCCATAAATTATTTTGTCTATTATAAAGGATTACTTGTTTCTTTCAAAACTGCACAGGTTCTAGAGCTGATTTTTGTCTTGAACTCTTATGGAAAATTTTGTTCTGTTCATTTATTTATTTATTTTTTTAGAAATGTCATATTTTGTCTGGTTTCGCTGCACATCACCATCGCTCCTTTTTGAAGGCCCAACATATTCGATCTGAAGGCGAACAGTCAACTCCTGCTCCCGTGGTTGCCAGACGTTCATTTTTGCACATATTTCAAAGCCCATGAGACTCATGGCACAGAATGCGGCCGAATGCGTCTAGGTTCCAAGCGAGCTCAACCGCGTTGTTTCAGAACCTCCTCTCTGGTGGTTCTCAGCGGGTAGAAGCGCGTACATCCCGCTTACGATTTTGATGTCAGCAGAATGCTGCCCGTGGATTAGCTCTAGGATTGATTGAGAGAGGGAAGGTTTTACCTGTGCAAACTTCCTCCTGGAGAGAGACACTTTTGTTTTGGAATACGAGCGTGCGGAACAATATGACATGAAGCCGTAATAAAACCATCTAACCTTTTTGGTGATCTTGAGAACTTGAACTTGTAAACACTTCCTGGAGAGAGGTGAAGGAGACGAAGCTGAGGAGATAACCGAGAGGTTTTGAACAAACTGTCTGCCCACGGTTACACAAGCACTTAAAGCATCGCGACAAAATAAGAAAAAATTACATAAATAAATAAAAAGTAAAGTCTGAACGGTAAGACCAGAATGGCTTTTTTTTGTTTTTTTACACAACAGTTGCAGACGGCCCGCTCATATTCACACCCACAGAGTGAAGGACACACTGCAGTGGAGACACGCACACTGGGCAGAACCGACCCCAAGTGAATAGAGTCGAACCAAGCTCATGGAGAAATGGCTAAAGTGTCTGATAGTCTTATACAGTAGATGGATGTACTTTCTGACTGCCTCAGACAACTACTCCTCAGAACTATCTATGTTGTTTGGTCACACAACAGCTGGCTGCCACCACTGTAATCTGAGCATTTCCTGGATAAACAAACACGCCCACAAACTTTTAAACAATCATACAATACTCAGCACCTTTGCCTGTGAGAAAAAGACAAAGCCTTTTGTTGAGAAGATGAAAAAGAGGTACGGTATTATTACCCGGCAACCTTGGATGGGCTGAGGGTAATATGATCGTGTGTCCTCACAAGGTGAGACACAAAAAAAGATGAGACACACGTTGTGCTTTCATTAGCATTCAACAGGAAGATTTACTCTTCTTCTGTGTGTTGAACATTCAACATATCAAAAACTTCAGGTATCACTAGCCGTGTTTCCATCCAATTTAATTCGAATTTAGAGCGAATTTTTAAAATTTCGCAAAAAGGAAATGAATA
>JARVJO010000269.1:23694723-23715779 GCA_031762555.1 Cynodonichthys magdalenae
AACTCTGGGAACCACAAGTAAACCTGCAGTCTGAGAGCCAAGAGGTCTGTTAGGAAAATATGGAACAATAAGATCTTCTTAAAATAGTCTCATTGGGGCGTTATAAATTACACCCTATTGACACTTTCTGTTGGTTTTAGCACATTGATACGAACAATAGACCCCAACATGAGCTCACCACATAGAGGATTAGCATTTAGCAAAAGTTTTGTCCAAAAAAGTAGACACAGCAAGCCTGAACAGTACACTGAAAACTGAGGACACAAAGATAAATATAAATGGGGCTTTTTGCCAAGAAGGTAGGGCTGATATTAACCTAATCTGTGGCGACTGTATGTTAACTGTGCTAGCTCTGTGCTAATATAGAGATGCCGTTTTGAAATCTGTGAGTGAAATCTTGATGGCCTCGGTGTTAAGATGCATAGTTTTCTTTTTTTTTTTTTGCAGGTTTATTATGCAAAACTAAATTAGAAATCCAGTCCAGACAGCTGTGTAGCTATCTGGATAATTTTACCCACAATTAAAATGAAATTTAAAAAATGTTTGGGTGGAAGCAGATGTTTCTCTGATCTTATATTAAACCAAACTTTTTTTTTTTTAACGAGACACAACCTGCAGGGATGGAGGTAAAAGATGACAAATAACTGATTCAATAATTAAGCCATCTTCTTCATGAACAGTATAATGGCAGGTGATCTTGGCACATTCAGGCATCTGAAAATTGTATCCAAATATGAACCAGAGATGTGGAGGTCAACAATTCTCTTCCTGATATCCTGTTTTTTTTCTTATTTTTTTATGTCACACAAAGCAGCAGCATTAAAATACATCCACAGTTTGGCCTGTAATTACCTCAGATACAGTCAACTAATCTATTAGAAGCGTAACATAATCATCTGTGAATTCCCATACACTTTCACTTTGAAGAAAGTTTACCAAAATGCCAGGTTTACACAGCAAGATAATTATGTTGATTTTTGACCAGATTCTCCCCTTCTGACAATCTTAAGGATGCTCAGATTCTTGTGATGATCTAAAGATAATCTGAGCAGATATTCCTGTCGTGTGTGGTGTGTTAGGAGTGATCTAGTTGACTTGGGAGGACGTCGAGTCTGCTCCGATCACAAATCAGGGATATTCTATATGTGTGTTGTCCCTCGAGGACAAACAAGTTTGCAGTTTGTTGAATGTGACGTGTAGCCAATCAGAAAACGAGGTGGTGAAAACATGGAAGGAATCCAAAATACAGAAGTCTAAACAACTGCAGAGGCAACCGGAACATCTGGTGGATGTTGGAGGTGTCTTCTTGTTTTTTCTCTGTTTAAAATAGTCCACAAACTATCAGCATTGCTTCTTCGTCGCCTGCCATGTTTATTTCATGCTTATTTACTCTGAACTCACGTTTGATCCTGAGTAGTCTCGCAAAATTTCCTGTCCGACATCCGAATGTTTGTGAGTAAAATTTGTTTGTCTTTGCTGTGTGGCTGCACACCATACACGGTAATCCCAAACCTGATGTTTATCATCATGTGTGGGGTCCTTCAGTCTGACAATCAGCTGATAATTTTGAACCAGGCATTAGTCTTTCATTATTTGGGCCTTTAACAAATGGAAATCATTTGAGTAGCCCTATCTGACATTAAACAAGAAATATTATTTTTTTATGTCAGACTAAACCAGAAAAAACAGTTTTTTATGCAGTGTATGTAAATATCTGCTTTCAACTGTATCTATAAAGAGAATAGTTAACCACAGCAGCAAACCACTGCAACCTGTAGAGGCTTCAATAGTCAGACTAACAGCTGTGCTGCTGCTTGTTTGTGAAACGGTAATTTGCACCATCATCACAAAAACAAAACCTAATTTCCTTGAAATGTGTCACCATGGCACTATCCAAAAAGTTATTAAAAATGAAATTGGTAGCTATTTAAAAAATTAATCTGACCAAGCCCACTGCAAAAGTCCAATTCTAATAAATACTGTAAGCACTAAATCTGTGGTGTCAGGAGTCTTTAAGCCGCCTTCAGCAGAGTCTACATTAATACCACAGCTGGCCCGCTACATGTCCTTGAGGGGCCAATTCATTAGTTAGCTGAAAATCCCAATCAATCACAATGTATCCACTAAGACTACGGATCATAATTCAGCTCAGGTACAGCAAAGAGAGAGAGGAGGGAAATGAGACGATGGATGGACAGAGACACGAGCAAACAAGGCAGAGTGGCAGGCAGGAGACGATGAAGGATGATTGCAGCTAGAAACAAAGACAGTTTAAGGACACTTTGACTTAAAATCATCTGTTTTCTTCTAAGGAACACTTGGACACTAAAGTCTTATGTTAAAATATTAAGTAAGAACAAATGAATACATTTTGATGACTTCTTTTAAGGTCAGTAATTTTGTCAATAATTTATCACATCTTGTTTTTCTGTATTTTGTATGTGTTCCTGTAGGATTCTTGTGTTTCTCTATACAATATTGTATTAGCAACATCAGAAGTCAAATGCCCTCACACACACAGGTTTGTATTTCTATCCTTATTAGGACCATTCATCCTAGTCCTTTCATTTAGTCCTAAACTGAACCCCCAACCCAAAAATGGAGTTCCACCATATTAGGACCAGTCTTTGGTCCCCAATAGGACTACTGGTCTTGACAAGGTAGATGTGTATACCAGAAACGGTCCTAAATAGGTAACAAAAACAAGTAACAGACACACACAGTTTTCTCAGAAGTCTTTTATACTTGTTTTCAATAATTTCCTTGGTTATATCCTTCATACATCATCCATCTTCCAGAGGAAACCAGTTTATCCAAAGAAATTCCACACATCTGTCTGGGAGATGAATCTGCAACCTTCTTACTGTGAGTCAGCAGCTCTAACCATTGCACCACCATGCCACCACTTTCACAGAATTGAAAGAAGAGCAGGTTTGCAGCAAAAGTAAACTTAAGCCTATAAATCTAAAGCTCCTGCCCCTAAACACACACACTGCCCCACCTCCACCTGCTACAAACTGGTTTAACATTGATTTCTGTGCTTCTATTTGTCAAACATAAGGACTTTAATGAAAAGCCGAATTGTATCACTTCTATTTAGTTGTGCGATCTAGTTTGTTTGTTTTAGTTTTCAGCTCTGCTTTATTGTACCACTCAGAAGAGAATTCTGTTTTTACCAATTCAAGATTAAAATAGTTATGTTGAAATTAAAATCGTTAGTTTCAGAATAAAGTTGAAAGTTTGAGATTAAAGCTGATATATCAAGATTAGGACTGATGGTTTGAAAAAGTCAAATACTTTAAGAAAAACAGTATTAAAAATTAAAAGTCAAACTGTATTAAAAATTAAATCAAAAATCAGATCATCACTGGAATAAAGACATACAATTATTATAAAATACACTTTAATGTGTCTGATGCTGTACACACCCTGTAAATAACTTAAATAACCCTGAGTTTTACCAGAAAATTTAAAAATAAACTCTTTTTATATTTTGTATGATTCTCGGGTATTCGTAGGTCAACATTTGGTCAACATGTTTAAAACTGTTGTAGTGAAGAACTGAAGACAGTTCTGTCTTTGTGTTGTTGATGCTGCTGTGGCAGCAGTTAAAAAAAGGTTTGTGGTGTTTTGTAGTTTATATGGTAAAAATAAACTTCAAAGTCAAAAATAAAAAATACTATTTAAATTAAATTAAATTGACAGGTTAAGGAGCTCAGTGGTGTGTGTCATCTTTAGCTTTTCTTAAAATACTTTTAAGACAAAGGTCTCGCTACGAATTTTTCTGAATTTGAGCGACCCTCATATTTTGTCATGCAGCTTGAAAAGGCATTTTGTTTAAAATAAAGAAATATCAATGAAAAAAACAGACAAAAACAGAAGAGTGAACAATTTGAAAAACAAAAAAAAACCTTTCAAAGAAACAAACCAAGACATGAATTATAGGAATATGTTAAAAGAAAAAGGCTTTGAAAAAGTCTTATAGAAATTTTTTAAAGCACTTGATAAACTTGAAATAAACACAAAACTTTGGTAAATTTAGTGAAATAAGAGAAAAAAAACAAACTATTTTTATTTTTATTTATGAAATTCTTTTTATACCAACTTAAGAAACACTATATATTTATTTATACAGTGATATTAACGCATTATAATTTAATAATGCATCAATCATTGCCATCCTGTAATTTTATCTGTTCATCTCTTTTCACAACTTTTTATAAACCACGTGGATCTACAACTAATTTCTGTTTGAAGTCAGCTCCATTCAAGATGGCTGCCACATAAAACCAACACTTTATTGTTCAGTCATTTTACAGATATTAACATATTTGAGAAGGAGTGTGTTATTTCTAGGTTTATTGAGATTAATAAAAAATGCACATTTACATGGATCTGATGTAGGGAGGTTCCAGGCAGGGTCGCTTTAAAATAATTCTGTTTGACTCAAACTGTCATATGAGTTGAGTGAGGTGTGTAAGATGTGAAAATGTGCACAGGAAAGGAGTGGCAAAAACATATTTTTATGTTTATCTGGCAACCCTGCTGCTGCAGGTGAAAACACTAATGTTCCTCTGCACCGAGGTTCTTCTTTGTTTTGCTCCTACATGCTGAAAAAGGGCAAAAAACCCACTTTGCTCTCTGTTATTTACTGTATCTGCTGTTACTTCAGCCGCCTGCGTGTGATTTCACACCTGCAGAGTATTTCACACCTCTGTGGGGGTTCCCTCCAAAAAATCTCCACTCAGACCAGAAACCTTCATTTTCAGAGAAAACAAGGTTGTTTTTATGTAAACGAAGACATGAAACACAGCAGAAAACTTGTGGTTTCACCCAAATAACACAGGTTCTAACACTTTCCTCAACACTGTGTACATTTACTTCTTAGTTAACAATTATTTAATCAGAAGATCAAAGTTTGACAGCAACAGGATCAGTGTAAAGTCAGACACATCTGGAAACAAATGCTTAAAAAATGTCTCCATTGTTTGAATTTCTAGAGCAAGAAGTGAAACCAGACTGCAACATTATTGTTTCTAAAAATGATCCATATGTCCAGTTCATACAGAAGCACCAACACGTTTTTCTTTTTTGTTTTTTTCTCAGTAAACCCAGTTTCCGGAATGGGAGCTACAGACTCAGCTTTTTAAAACGATCCGGCGTGTGGTCAGGGCTCTAATGAGCCATTTGCTTGTTGTTTGTGAAGATTCACTGACAGTCTAAAGTTGTAATTTCAGTCATTTGTAAATTCACTTCCTGGCTCATAACTGTGCTAACTGAGCAGAATACAAGTTGCCAATTCAGGTCTAATTGGGTTCAGTATAATTGCCTGGATAGTAAATACAGCCTTTCAGTGGTGGAGGATTTGTTTCAGAAATGTGTCGAACCTTTAAAGTCTCAGTGGAAAAAAAAGAGTTATGTCTCGTTAAAAATGTAGAGTTCTTGTAAAAAATTAAAAATAGAAGTTAACTTTTCTAATATTCATGGTACGGTTAGCAGAAGGTCCCTGACACTGATATGTCACATGTGATTCAATATTTCACCTTAAAACCTTTTAGATTTGTTTCCATCTTCTCTAACAGTGAAAACCAGGACAGAAATCTGAGTTTTGCAGATGGATTTGTCTTTTTTTCCTCTTCCAGGAGGAATTCTTACAAAAATCTCTTGTTTTCTGGACATCTCATATGAAATACAGAATCCCAACACATCGAATCATTCACCTCACCAAAAAGGTAAAGTTAGATTAGACTCACCAAGTTTCTTTTCTCATAGAACTTCTACACTCAGATCTTTTATTATCACCTTCGTTCAGCTTTAACTGAATGTTGTCATCAGAGCAACTGTTTCATTCAGGAAATGTTTTACCATCTGATTGGAATAAACAAGAAACCAATCTGTAACAAATGACAAACCTCAAAATGAAAATGATACGTTTTTAGTGAGATGAAAACTCAAATCACAGATACAGTTTGGGGTAATTTAAGATGAGAGATATCAAACCAGTATAGATCGCACTTAAATATTAAGACAAAGTTAACAGTTTCCCATGTTCCATCTGTACTCGATCGTCCTGAACAGTTCAGAAAAGAGGCAGGAAACAGCCGGAACATGTCAGTCCTTCAGAGTCACACACTTAAGGCCCCCACATACTCGGGCGTACTTTGCTCCGCGGAGGTCTCTAGGCGGACTGAATATGGGCTCGGACTGGTCAGTGCAGAGATCAATTTTTTACGTCCGCTGTGTCGCACAATAAACTGCTCACTGAGTTCACGTCGAACTGTTTTGCATGTGACACCAAGCTTATAAAGTTGAGAATCGGTGTCATTTGTGGACAAAATGGAGCAAAATTTGAAAAACGTCTCAAGGAGGAGATTAAAAAACTTTATGATTCGTCAATGAAGGAATCTAAAGACTTTTAGTGAGCAACAAATTCGTGAGAGGACATAGCTCAGACCCTGAGTAAGTTCTTTTCTTTTGTTGTTTTAAAGCTAAAATGCAAACTATCTCTTCCTCCTCGTCCTTGATGCCATGACTGAAATTGCGAGAATTTAAAGAATTTGTCAGGTGGTCAGTACGCTCGAGTGTGAAGTCACAAAGTCCACGGACAATATGTGCAGAGTCCACACGGCTCAGGGACCGCACACAGTACGCCCGAGTATGTAGGAGCCTTTTGACTGAAGGTCAGATTATAATCTTAACTAACCTAAAGTTATTTTTGATTGTGGGACTGTGGGAGAAAAACTGAAGTATTTGAAGAAAATTCATACATTTAGAAAAAGAACAGGTTAACTCCCTGCAGGAAGGTTTGAACAGAAGGCAACAGTAAACCACTGTTCTACCATGTGTTACAGTTATAGAAAACTGTAATAAAATGGCTTTTTAAACAGTTATTAACAAATAAGAACATATTGGAAAAAATCAAGCTTGTAAAATATCAAAAATATTTTTAAGTACAGAAAGAATAAAATACAATTGAAATGTTTCCACAGTTCAGTATATATTTTTAATTTAACTTAAAAAGAAGTCTATAAAATGAATAAACTTTATTTTAAATATATTTGTATCAGAGAAGTTTGACTGATTTTAGTTTTTATCTTTTTCTTTGTTAAACACAAAATGAGGTTTCGTCTGCCTGAGTTTGTGAGGAAGAGGAGCAGAGAGTTGAAATGAAGGCAGGCAGATTACAGAGTGGTCCTGGAACAGCTGACACATGGAAGACAGGAAGAAAAGGTTCTTGTAGCTAAAAATAACAGGTGGAGGACAGTCACCGAACCTGTAAACAAAACACTTAAAAACTTTCATTATTCTTTTATTAATCACTTTGATTTTATATCAGTCTTTAGCTCAGTCTAGAGTTCCATAACTTGAGGTTTAGATATCACAACTACCTGGTTATGTAAATAAATCACAGCTACTTGTTTAGACCAGGGGCCCCATTATTTTCCCTGATAGGGCTAAAATGAAAATGTGTCTGAGGACTGTGGGCCAAATGCAATAATTTAATACATGAAATACAAATTGTTTTTAAATAAAGTTCTTTTAATGTTTGTGATTAAACTAGCAGCCAGTGCAGTGGCCCGTGTTTGTTTGTTTGTTTGTTTTTAGCTCGTGCATTTGGAGAAAGTTTGACTCACACACTCAGGCAGCAAAGGCTCATGGGACATTTTATATAATTATGAGTTTTTGTGGTTTTATAAAATGTGCAAATTTACATGTGTGCTTAAATCTAACCTAAATGCCTCTTGTAGTTATTTTTATTTCATATTTAATTTTGTCTTGTCTTAATCTTTAATTTAATGTGTATCCTTTAAAATTGTCGGAGAAAGATTTGATGTTTATTTTTTTATGTTTTTTCTTTTGATTATTATTGTTTGAAATTTTGTTTTTATGGAAAAAAGGCGCAGATGTAAGATTTTTTTCTTCTTTCTGTTGCCATTTTATTTTATTGGTTATTTGTATTTTTTTGTACATAAAATTTACTTTGTTTTTGTTTTGTTTTTGACCCCACTTTGGGCACGTCTGGTTTAGACATTAAAACCGATGTTTAGGGATACAAAGTTTAGATTTAGGTAATAAAATTATCTGCTGAGTTTAGGGGGGAAATGATTGGATTTAAAATAAAAAGTAATCATGGATTAGATGACAACTTGGAAAGTTTTCCATTCACTTTGTTAATGTTAAGTTAAATGTTACTTCCTGTGTTGATAATTAATGCCAGATGTTCAAGATAATGGTCAGCATGTTGTTTTTGCTGGAGAAAAACATCTAATCAAGAACCAATCATTCTGTTTGTGTTGTCTGACTTTACAAATCACATTATTCACTTTGAAACAAGAAACAAACATTTAAAAAGATTAAGATTAAATGTGACTTTAGGAAAGGAAAAGGGTTTAAAACAGTTCCTCTAGCAATAGAAAATCTATTTCTTATTATGAACACATGTGACAACTAATTGAAAACATTATAAATTCAGTGTTAAAAAGTAAAAGTTCCTCCTTTATGAATAAAATGTCCTTTGATTCTTGACTTAAACCAAAATATCAACTAAACCCATTCATTTCAATCCCTGAACAGCATCCAGTGATAATGTAGCTCCGCTTTAAGGAAAAATGAGAAAGTGCTGGCCTCAGAAAGAGGGAGTAATCATTTTTTGCACAGAACAGAATTATGTTCACTAAAGAGAATTATGTTTCATTGAATTATCTGGTGATAGCAGGTGTCACTTTTTTAGAAGGTGGATATCTCCCTTCGGTCACAATCTCATTGTCCTTTCCAGGCCATCCGAGTACAAGAGAGAATAAAACAAATCTTTTCAAAGGACAGAATTTAAATGAGAAATGAAATGAAATTAAAAGTGTCGACATGGAGGCCAAAGAGACCCTGGAGGAGCCGAGGAATAAAATGTAAGCGTGAAGTCTTTCACTGCGCTCCTGCATTCAAATAAAATGAGAAAATTGTGAAAAATGTCATTTTGATGAAGCTTCGTAGAAACAAGTTGCACGGCTTGTTTGTTGTTTTCACAATGTTGCCAAAGTTGATGCGAGATCAAAACATGCAAATCCCTCAAACAGGAAGCAAATTCAGTGAGTCGTAACAGCTGAAGGATTAGAATTTCTCAAAGTAATTCATATCACCAACAACCTTTAGCTCAGAGTTTTAAACAAACATCTTGTTTCATTGAGAAAAGACAAATGAATGGTGGGATCTTGATCTGGTACTGAGTAATAATAATATTGTTACATTGACTGAAATATGGCCGTAGTTGTGTTTTCTAAACTCAGTTGGTCATGGCAGCCATCTACACTGGATTAGCTTTAACAAGATATCTGTTGTACAGGTACATGAAATGTTATTTGCTTAAAGCATTTTGAAAATACGTCCAGTGGTTCAAGAGTTATTTTTCTAACAGACAAACATATGTTCAGTGCAAACTGACACACATTATGATCTCCTTTGTCATTCAGTCTGTTATTTGAATATTACGAGGGCTTCAGATATCAGGTGACAGATTTCCAGCACCAGATTCTGTCAAAAGTGTTAATGCTGTTATTTCTGCTCAATCAATTACAGCCAATATAAATAACCAACCTCACAATTTATTTTTCAAAAAACCCTGAATGTGAAACTGAAATCACATTTCAACAATGTAATAACATCCATCGTCCATCCATCCATCATCCATCCATCCATCCATCATCCATACATCCATTTAATCATTCATCCATCCATTCATCCATCCATCAAGCTATCCATCCATCCATCATCCACCCATCATCCTTCCATAGTCCATCTATCCATCCATCGTCCATCCATCCATCATCCATACATCCATCCATCATCCTTCTATAATCCATCTATCCATCCATCATCCATTCATCCATAATCCATCCATCCATCAATCCATCCATCCATCATCCTTCTATAATCCATCTATCCATCCATCATCCATTCATCCATCATCCATCAAGCTATCCATCCATCTATTGTCCATCCATCCATTCATCCATCCATCAAGCTATCCATCCATCGTCCATCCATCCATCCATCCATCCATCCATCCATCATCCATACATCCATTTAATCATTCCTCCATCCATCATCCATCCATAATCCATCCATCCATCCATCCATCCATCCATCCATCCATCCATCCATCATCCATACATCCATTTAATCATTCCTCCATCCATCATTCCTTCCATAATCCATCCATCCATCCATCCATCCATCCATCCATCAAGCTATCCATCATCCATCCATCATCCATCCATCATCCTTCTATAATCCATCTATCCATCCATCATCCATTCATCCATCATCCATTAAGCTATCCATCCATCTATTGTCCATCCATCCATTCATCCATCCATCAAGCTATCCATCCATCCATCCATCATTCATCTATCCAACCGTCATTCATCCATCCAACCATGCATCAAGCTATCCATGCATCTATCCATCCATCCATTTATTCATTCATCCACTGTCCATCCATCCATCAGTCCATCTATCCATCCATCATCCATCCATCTATTATCTACACCCGCTTCAGAGAGACAAAAAGAAAGCTACTATAAGCCAAAACCTATATTACAGAAAGATGAAACAATCCGAACAAATTTTCAGAAAATAGCTGTAAGATGTACATTTACAACTAATAAAATGTTGGAGTCAGTCTAATTTAAAACAGCTGTTAAGGTTTATAAACACTAATAAATACACGATTTACCTCAGGTATTTTTCCTAAGCTGACATTTAAAGTAGCTTAGAGTAATTCACAAGTCTTACTCTGAGTGTGACTTTTGATTTTTCATGAGATGTTGTTACCAAGGTTTGGACCAAAACAAATATAAATCATTCGCCGTTATGTCAGAGATTGAACTTGAAATCTTTTGTTGATAAATTTTGAAGTTGTAAGTCTTTAATTTACTGATTATTATCAGACTGCAGTGAACGTCAGCACAGATACAACAGCTACCAAAGTGTCGTAAATATGGAAATATATTCCTGAAATCTCACAGTTTTATGAAACATTTGTTGAAAAAACATAAATGCACATTCACTTTAAATTAAATGCACATTCACTTTAAATTGTATCCATAAGCATTGTTATATTATTGTATTATCAGGAATTGCATTGTCCAATTCTTTTCTTTTTTCTATGGCTTCTTCAAACATCACCTTTTCCTGCCTTTTTATCATTTAAAACAGAAAGTGGGACAGAAAAGAAAAAAAAACACACACAAAATGCAATTATACAGCTTCCTAAAAAACAGACAAGAAAAATACAATTTTCTTCCTTTTAGCAAAATCCTTCTCACATCAGCAGTTCATTCAGTTACAATCTGTGGTTCTTAAGCTCACAGCGCCCCTTGTGGCCACTTTAATACCTACTGCAGCGCACAAGCCCTTTCCTTCAGGGTATCATGAGCTCTTATTAGTTTGGATCACTTCAATTAAACAGAAATTTAATTCCCTGAAAACTGAAAACAGGAAACAACATATTTGGTGTCATAGCAGACCTAATTTTAACAAGAGGAATTTGTTTCTGAGTTATATAAGTGTCTCTGCAGCAGGTGGGATGAGAACAGAGGAGGAAGGAAAAAAACAACCACAGGACTTGTGCACATTTTCTGCTGTACTAATGTGTAATTAGTTAAACTATATTAAAAAATAGATAATCTGTTTTCTGTCAAGGCATTTGTTGCTCCACAGGAAAACCCCCAAGCTTTCATGAACAGACCACCCCCACCCCCAAATACACAGGAGCCAGGCTACGATGAAGACATGCTTTCAGACAAAATGGTATGTTTTTTCTTATAGTTTTCAGATTATATCTCCTGCCCTCTGACAGATTAATCTGATAAAGAATAAGACAGGACGGACGACATTTCTGTTAAAAAAAAAAGTGGACGTATCAGATTCCCTCAGCCAACTCCCCACATCCCTTTTTTAGTTCATAACTGCCATGGGTGTTAATTATTAATGAGGACAATTCTCTGGCGTGGATGAGTCATACTTTCTGCTGCTTGGGTTTTCAAAAGCCCAAAAGGTTGGATTACTACAGAAACAGAAGAAAAAATTTTATGCCTAAAAAGGCATGAATGTTTGATGGGTGTCTAAAAACAGATGGAACTTTGTTGCCTGCTCAGTAATAGTTGGTGTGGAGTGGAAGAGAAAATTCCCCACAAGAAAATGTTAAAGATATTTGTGAGGCAGTGGGAAGTTGGGAAGCCAAAGCCTCTACAGCACCCCTAAATGATGCCAGACGACACGCATGGATAAATACAAAGATAAGAAAATTATGGTTAAAGCTAATTTTATTAGTTTAAATTCTAGTATGCATCCATCGTCCATCCATCATCCATCCATCCATCCATCATCCATCCATCAATCATCCATCCATCTATCATCCATCCATCCATCCATCCATGCATCCATCCACCCATCCATCTATTATCCATCCATCATCCATCCATCCATCATTCATCCATCCATCTATCATCCATCCATCATTTATCCATCCATTCATCCATCATCCATCCATCCATCCACCCATCCATCATCCATCCATCATTCATCCATCCATCTATCCATCCATCATCCATTCATCATCCATTCATCATCCAGTCATCCATCCATCCTCTATCCATCAATCCATCATTCATCTATCCATCCACCCATCCATCAATCATCCATCCATCCATCATTCATCTATCCATCCACCCATCCATCATCCATCCATCATCCAGCCATCCACCCATCCATCATTCATCCATCCATCATCCATCCATGCATCCATCCACCCATCCATCATCCTTCCATCTATCATCCATCCATCCAACATCCATCCATCAATCCATCATTCATCCATCCATCTATCATCCATCCATCATCCATCCATCCATCAATCCATCATTCATCCATTCATCATCCATCCATCCATCAATCCATCATTCATCCATCCATCATTCATCCATCCATCCACCCATCCATCCATCAACCAACCATCCATCATCCATCCATCAATACATCATCCATCATTCATTCATCCATTCATCATCCATCCACCCATCCATCATCTATCCACCCATCCATCAATCCATCATTCATCCGTCCATCCACCCATCCATCATCCATCATCCATCCATCCATCATCCATCCACCCATCCATCATCCATCCATCCATCCATCCATCCATCCATCATCCACCCATCCATCAATACATTATCCATCATTCATTCATCCATTCATCATCCATCCACCCATCCATCATCCATCCACCCATCCATCATCCACCCATCCATCCATCATTCATTCATCCATCCATCCATCAGCCATCATCCATCCATCATTCATCCATTCATCCATCATTCATCCATTCATCCATCCATGCATCCATCCATCTATTCATCATCCATCCATCAATCCATCCATCATCCATTCATCATCCATCCATCCATCCATCCATCCATCCATCCATCCATCCATTCATCATCCTTCCTTCCATCATCATCCTTCCATCCTTCATCCATCCTTCCATTCATCCATCCATTATCCATCCATCACCCATTCATCATCCTTCCATTATCCATCCATCAATCCATCATCCATCCACCCATCCATCAATCCATCATTCATCCATCCATCCATCCATTCATCCATCATCCATCCACTCATCCATCATTCATCCATCCATCCTCTATCTTCCACTTTATTTGAAGTTGGAACACGGGGCCAGCAGCTTGAGCAGAGAAGCCCAGACCTCTCTTAATTTTAGTAATGTTATGATATTACTGAGTTTAGTAAAGCCGAAGCCTATAAACCAACAGGTATTATTTACTTGTGTGAAAAATTTTACCACACCTAAAAACCCACAAACAAACAAGCAGATTAGCATCGGGTCATGATTTCAAAGTTTACACATTTGTACAAAATATTCAACCCATTCTTGGCGTTCATGTTCAGAAAAGACAAAGGCATCTCATTGTAATACTCAGTGTAGTTATATTCTTCATGAGTATTCAGGGTCATATAATTTTAGCCATGCTCCAGCACCACCGAGCTGAAACGTGCCTCCATGACTGAATATTTAAGAGTGGGTTTAAGCTGAAACTGTCAACAAGTAAAAAGCTATAAAACAGCACATTTCCATCTTTAAATCTTTTCAAGCTGAAAATTACTTTGATTTTAACAAAAAAAACATCAACCGTTTCGTTAGAATTAAATAAAACATTACACAACATATTGTTTGAAGAGCAGTAAGTGTTCCCTCATAGCGTCACAGAATTATATCCAATTCACAGAATTCTATTTCACATGGTGCTCAAAGTTAAAACTTAAAGTGGTTCAAAACAAACAACAGCAAAATAATAATAAAGGGTGTTCTCTTAAATAAAAGGGGGACAAGATGGAAATAGGTGCTGATTTTAATACTTTGATTTCAACATGATTATACAAGAAAAATTAACCAATATACAAGAGATTTATGACCAATAGAAAATTGTATTTATTATACTTTCCATGATACATTCTATTCATTTGTAATGTCATAAACACTCATAGCTTTAACTTAACAGTACTTAAAAAATAAGAACCAGATAGAATTAAAATGTTTAAAAGATTTTTGAAGAACAGCTTGAACTAAATAAGTTAAACAAAATGTTTTGAAGCCATAGTGTCTGAGCATTTCTTACTGATAATGCACAGGGTGTTTTTCCCATGATTTTTTCAGGATCTAATATTTAGAGCTTCGATTTGTTGCCTTTCGCAGAACGTCTCCTTTACGACCATTCCAACAATCCCAGAAGCAGATTGAGTTTAATGCACATTTATTTTGGTTGCATATTGTTGATAAGAAAATCTTTTACAAGATACTGTGGGGGGAAATAGAAGAATAAGGAAACTGCTCAGGATTTCAAAGATTATCAGGCCTCAGCTCGACATGGGACACGCTTAAACAGAAAATTACAGATTACATTTTACAACCTTTCAAGTCAGGCTTTTCTGTAAAATGGAAAACAACAAAACCCCTAATAGCCAGTCACTTACTGTGGCCTGAATAAGCTCTAAAACAATTATTAACTCCTCTCCTCTCTATGCATTGCTCTTTTTTAAATAATACCAATATATTTTTTTAAATAATCCTGCATAGAAAAATAAATTAACTACGTTTTTTTAACTCTGAATTAAGAGCTGACAAGGGGGGTGGGGGGATGTTGGGCACCAACTGAATTATATTAGCAGTTTGTTTGACTGACAGTCTCTTGAAGATGCTTCATCACACAGTATCAGTGTGTTCATATGGAGATGTTAGTCTTTTCTTGTAATTTACAAACCAGTCCCACAGATACAAACAATGTAAGACTTACAAAATAAATTCCAGGATACGCTTACATGGCAAGCAGCTTTGTAACTTTTTTAAAATCCTTATTTTTCCCATTTTTCTCAAGAAACATCTTTTGACAGTTTATGTGCCGTTAGGTTTCACCCAAAAAACATGTTTACTGCAAGTAGCAACTTTGAAGAGAAACACAACTCCATTCAGAAGACACTATATTTCACATGGCTCTTTACACAAAGAAAGCAAGTCATGAAATCATTCCCCCAAAAACTAAAAAGTGTTTTGTAGTGCCTTCAATTGAGATTAATGCAAAACAGGAGCTGTTCTTCCTCTCAGCAAAGAGCGGGTGTACTGTTACCGGAAGGTAATCCAGACAAGATCACAGAAAGTCTTCAGCCGACTTCACAGAGGATCCCTAGGAGCAGACCGCCCCGCAGAAAGAAAAAGACAAAACAAAGTAGCATCCATCGAGTTCCTAATTCATTCCAAAAAGGAGCAGGTCTTAATATTTCTCCAGATCAAATGAGCAACAACTGACGCTCTCCCTTTTCTTTTCTTTTCTTTTCTCGTAGTAAAACGGGCTGATGGCAGCGAGGTATATATTTTCAAGCACTGTTTTCAAGACCCTTTGATTTGGTTGGAACAACAGAACAAGGAGGAAAAGAACAAGAACAAAATAAGTATCCTTTTCATTAGCAGCAAAAATACAAGAGTTCGCTGTTTTTTTTTTTTTAGGGTGCTGCGGTATGTTTGCAGGACTCATACAAGTAGTGGCATGGATCTCTGATTCTGAAATACATCCACACTGATTCTAATAATAGCTTTGTAGTGAGAAGCCATTTTGTCTATCTCTGCATTGGTCATTAAGGATTTCCAGAAGGCACTTTTTTTGCTGTGTGTTTGTATGTGTGTGTGTTCGGAGAGAGAGAAGGGAAAAGAGAGAGAGTGTAGCTTTAGAGCTGAAAATGAAGGACCAGAGATCTGAGAGATTGGACGATGTGGTTGTGTAGCTAAGCACATAAAAGAAGAGAGAGAGAGAAAGAGAGATGTGTTTGACTGTCTGTCTAGTTGTGTCTGACTTCCTTGTGTAAGTGTGTGTGTGTGTAATCAATGTAGAGCATCAAACACAACAATCCCTACATTTTACTCAAGGCAGTCTGCTCCTCAAGCACCTGCAGGTAATCAGGCGTCCCTTGGAGCTTGGCTTTCAGTTCGTAATACTCACTTTTCCTCTGCTCCACCACAATTTTACTGTGGTTCCCGCCTATCAGTGATGATTTCTTCATCTTTTTATCCATTGTCTTTTCTGGGTATCGGATTTCGTACCCACCCATCCCTATACTGTTGAAATCTCTTTTGCTGTCCAAGAAGTTATGGATGAACATGCTGGGCTCCCGGTTAGGAAGGAACTCCTCGAGTTCGTCAATAGTGCTGAGACGCTTGTTGCGCTCCAGGGTGGAAAGAGGGTCCTTATCCTTGTCGGCACAAGAACGAAAGATGATCTTTTGTCTCTGAGAGTCGGCAAACTTGAAGCCAGCATCCATGTCTGAGGAGCGTCCGATCCCACAGGTGTGGCTCTTGCCAATGTGCTCAATGGTTTGGGGGATGAACGTTTCACCTCCTAAATCGTCCCCTGGGATAGAGCCTTTTTTTCCAGACTTGTGGCTGTGTCGGCGAAGCTGTAGTGACATGGAGGCGCGCTCCTGACTCCCCAGCCCCTCCTGCCTGCCCACTGGCTTTTTATTTCGCCTCAGGACAAAGACTAGAAGGCAGAAGGCCACAAACACAGTAAGGATAAGTACAACAAGGATACTGAGGATCATAATCGAGAGAGGCACAGGCCCTCCCGGAGGTGCCTTGCCAACTCCTGCGGGCGACAGTGAGGTCATAAAAGGGGTGGCGCTCGTGACAACAAAGGGTGGCCTTGCAAGCTTAGGACAGAGGATTTCGTTTTTTATTAGACGCAGCTCAGTGTTGGAAAACTGCACAGGGGAGGCACACTTCACCTCTTTGGCAGCCACTCCATCACCTAGCTTCTGTAGCCAGAGTTTGAGTGCAACCAGATCACAGGAGCACTCCCACGGGTTTCCCTCTAAGTCTATCTGGCTCAGCGAGCGCAGCTGGTCCAAGACGCCACTCACTGGCAGGGTCATGAAGTGGTTGTTTTTTAGATTGAGTCTGGCTAAAGGGACACCGGCAAAGATATAGGCTGGGAGACTCCGAAGAACGTTGTTGTTGAGATACAGGAGCTGTAAATTTGGCATGGAATCAAATGTGCCAGCTAAAATTTCTTTTATGGCGTTGTATTCCAAATAAAGGTACTGAAGGTTTGTGAGGCCCAAAAACATCTCTGGGTGTAACTGTTCAAGCTGGTTTCCATTCAGATACAGCCTCCTCAGGTTAGTCAGGTTAGCAAACACACCTTTCTGTAATGTGGCGATTTGATTGCTGCCAAGATGAAGCAGATCTAAGCCCTCAAACCCTTGGAAATCAGTTGGGCTGATGTCACGAATATAATTTCCACTTAGGTGAAGTTTCTTGGCATTTGGAGGTTTGGGAATGAGATCAGCTAGAATCCTTATATTTCTCTCCTGACAGCTTACACTAATGCCAAAGTCAGAGGGGTGGGCTTTACAGCTACACGGCTGTGGACACAACATTGGAGGAGTTCGCGTCTGAAAGGAAATAATCTGGCTGTTTCTTCCAAAAGGAGGCAAACCAGCCACAATACCATTCCCATAAACTTTAGATGAGTCAGTGCTTTTTGGTAATTTTGTAGCAAGTGGAGCCACGGTGGTTGGGAATATTTTGGATGGCATCTGTCTATCATCAGACGTAGAAGGTGGCATCCGAACGTCAAACTCACTTCCTGTTCCCATGGGGCACAGCTCTTGTCTGTTCGTTTCTTTCAGGAGCCTCCCATATAAGTCACTTGGTGTTTCACAAATGGCCTCACCTATAAAAATATTATAGGGCATATTTTCAAGCCATGCTTTCAGAGGTGCTAAATCACAGGTACAATTCCAGGGGTTGTCATCCAGCTGCAGCTCTACAATGCGCCCGATATGTTCCAGAACCCCTAAATAAGGAAGGTTCTGGATCCTGTTCCCTCTTATATCCAAGTGTGTGAGTGAGGCAAAGCGAAATATGTTGTCAGGCAGAGCCTGTATGAGATTGTCATTCAGAATCAGCACTTTAAGCTTGTGCAGTTTATTAAATGCTCCCTTTTCAATGTATTTTATCAGGTTGTAGTCAGCCTGAAGGTATTCCAAGTTTTCAATGCCTTGGAAAGTGTCAGCTCGCAGCACCTTTAACTCGTTATTGTTCAGGTGCAGTTGCTTCAGTGCACTCATCCCAGTGAAAGCTCCACCTTCGATGTTTTGCAATTTATTGTTCCCCAGCTGAAGAGATACAGCGTGGGTGAAGTTGAGGAACGAGTTTGGGTAAAGGATGATTAAAAAGTTGTTCTGGAAGTTCAGGTGGTACAGGGATGAAGCCGGAGGGATGAGCTGCGTGGGCCGGTAGACTGTGATCTTCTCGCAGTTGACGTACAGCACGTTCTCCACGGACATGCAGAAACAGGCGCTGCAGGTCTCAGCCATCAAGTCCGAGGCAGTCGGGTCTGCCACTGGGGGTCCATTTGACATAGAGGAGAGGGAGGAGGAGAGGGAGCTCGAGATGGAAGAAAGAAAAGCTGCCAGCAGGTGTATGAGCAGCATCTCGTCGGTTAAAAATCCATCCCCACAAAACCATTTAGTAACCTTGGGAGACAGAAAAAAAGACAAGTGCGTGTGCAAATATTCAATCACATTAATATATGTGCAGAACTGACACATTATTTCACAAAGAAAGACTTCAAAATGCACATTTAATCTTCATTATATTGTATTTCTGATATACCTTTGATTTTATCACATTTCTACAAGTAAAAATTACAGCTTCTAATTCTTTAAATCACATATTGCTGTAAAACGATACCCATTTTCTGTTATTTCACTTTTTCCCTGGAGATGTGCTAATGGAGCATTTATGCAGCCATCCTGTCTGTTCACAGGACAACTTTCATTCAGATTACTTTAAAGTACCTTGATTAAACAAACCCATCAACTGCTGCAGATCTGTGCGTCTGATCAGACACCCGAACCCTGATGTGTCGCATTGAAAATGTCAGACATCAGCGTGACTATGTTCCTTCTGCCTCAGCTTATTTAACATAATCAAAGGCGAAGGTTTTTTTATAGATTTTTGCAGGATCTGAAGCCAGAATCAGTCGAGTTATTAAATCCGAGTGTGAGAGTAAAAAGGAAGGGAGGAAGAAGTGGATCGTTGTCTACTGCTGCTTACATGTTCAGATGGTTTCAGGCATGTTTCACTGCCACTCGCACATCTTATAGACACGAACGTTAAGGAGTGCTCTGATAAAAACTGATGTTTTTCTTTTTCTCATTCTTATAGAGGAATAAAATCAGACTCACCCAAAAGTGGGGTGGCAACAAATGCAGCTCCCTCAGGAGACGACGGGCAGCATTGGTGAGATGTGCGCAAACCGTCCTCCCAGCTGGACACAGACATATTTTAGGGTGCAACAAGGTTCCTCCTGTGCCCCCCCTTCTATGACTCCGTGCAGGTTGGCCAAAGCTCAAAACCAGTGGAGCAAAAGAAAGAGGGGTGTGAGGGGGGAAGAAACAGAGGAGGGGAAAGAGGGGTGTAAGGAGGGTCCGATCTCATCCAATGCGTCTCTTGCTGATGGGCTCCTTTTGCTTGGAAAAATCGCCCCTCTGCTCGTTAGGCCCCCAGACTGGCTGTACTACCTCCATCTGCTTTCAGAGGGGGCAGGAAGGCAGGACACGAGGCAGGGTGAGGCAGAGAGGGGGCTGTTTCAAAGATCTTCACAGCGCGTCCTGCAATTCCAAAGCAAGAAAAGGAGCAAAAGGTGAATAAAAAAGTCCATAATTCTGTTATTTTTCTTGTGTTTTGTGATTGGAGAAGGATGAAAAGAGTGAAGGATGAGAAGGAGCCTCAGCTGAAACACTCAAGCATCCAAAAAATAAATACAATCCTGGGGTTTTTCCAGCCAAGTTGCGCACAGGGTTAAAGCTTTAAAGCGCAAAAAATAGGGAACGGACTATGTTCTCCAGTCATTTTCTCCAGCAATTCTTTTCATCCAGAGGAGATGTTGGGAATAAATCTCTTTTTTAAGAACCAAAACCGAACCAGAGCAAAGAGTCCGATCAGCAGAAACCCAACAAGGAGGAGAGAAAGAAGAAAAAACAGTATAATGCAGTTATTCAGCCTTCAGTCCGCTGTGGTGCAAGTGAGAGCTGAAAGTCTGCGCGCTCTGCTTCCATCCTCCACACACCTCCTCCTCCTCCTCCTCCTCCTCCTCCTCCTAAGAGAGTCCAGTGAGATAAAACTGATGGAGGGGAAGCTGGGGGACTGCTAAAGCATTCTTATCTGGTTTTTAAAAAATATATAAATAGATTTATATCCAAAACGCAGAAGAGGAGAGCAGATCTGCGCCTCCCCCTCCCTCCTTTCTCCAGGATCAGTATGCTGCTTCCTTCTGCAGCCGCATTCACCGAGCTTCCCACATGACTGACAGAGGAGAGAGAGAGAGGGAGAGAGAGAGGGAGAGAGAGAGAGAGAGAGAGAGAGAGAGAGAGAGAGAGAGAGAGAGAGGAGGAAAAAAAAATCTCCAAGCCTTGAAACATCC
>JARVJO010000269.1:23761421-23773700 GCA_031762555.1 Cynodonichthys magdalenae
AATGTTCACATATTAGACAATTTTAAGTAAAATGAACTCAGTATTTTTAGTAGAATCAACATTTGGGTTTACAGTGTTACAACTCTGCTGTCTTTAGTCACCCTCCTCTACATGCTAATTGCAATTATTTCTATCAATAACATGTTTTCTTTGTTTCTCTTCCAAAAGAAAATACACCTGGACCAGTTCTTCTGTGTCTCTCTGTGTCTCTCTCCTGTCCCCCAAACCCAGCTGCTCGAGGAAGATGGCCATCTGTCCTGAGCCTGATTCTGCTGAATGTTTCTTCCTGTTTGAAGGGAGTTCTTCTCTCCACTGTCTGATGATCAGGATGGGAGACTGTGAAGAAGTGATTCAACACAATCTGCTGGCTTCATTAGATTGTTTTTTTTTTCATATACAGTGCCCTGAGATGATGTTTGTTGTGACCTGGCACTATATAAATAAACTTAATTGAATTGAATTGCAAATATAGACAGATCAGGACGACATGGGCCGAGGAGGACATAAATACATGGGTTTGGACCCCAGTCATAACTGCTTCTAGTTCTAGTTTAAAGTTGTTTGAGTATATATACAAATATATTGTGTGTGTATATATATATATATATATATATATATATGTTTATAAATTATTATTTTTTGTGTCTCTCTGGGGGGGGGGTGTCTTTACATTTGACTGTATTTGCAGTCCTTTTGGTAGTTTAAAAATTATTTAAAAAAATATTTTTACTTTGAAATATTAAAGTATCTGTGATGGACTTGCGACCTGTCCAGGGTGTACCCCCGCCCCTCGCACTGTGACAGCTGAATATGGGCAGCAGTGACCCCAGTGACCCTTAAAGGAAGAAACGGGTATAGATAATGGATGGATGGATATTAAAAAACATTGTGCTGTGATGATTCTGTGTCTTGTGTGTGTCTGTGTTGTTGTCATGTCTCCCTCTGGTGTTGTCTTGTGCCCAGTTCATCTTTGCTCGTCAGTCATCAAGCTCCTTCTGGTTTTTCCTCACACCTGCCAACAATTTTAATTACCACAGCTGTCTCCATTTTTCAGTCATGTCTGTTTGTATTTAACCTGTCCTCTTGCCACACCCCAGTGTCCGTCCATTGTTTGTTTGTTTGTCTTGCCTCATGCCTGTGCATTCCTTGCTTTTGCCATGTCAGGATTTTTGCTTTTGTAAGTTTTTGCCACCACGCTGGTTTTAATAAAGTATTTTACTTATTTTGAGCCTCGCCTGCCTGCATTTGGGTCCTCTTCGCTCTTGGTCCTTGTCATGTGCCTTTTTTCTGTTCCACCTTATAACTTATTATTATAATAATCAAAAAAGCATTTTCTAATGCAGCCAGTGAAATAGTTTAAATAATATTCAGTTGGTATGACATAAAATTTGGCAAGGGATTAAACCCATTCTGGTTAAAGTCAGTAAAAATGTTCCATTGGTTTCGAACAGATGACATCTATCAAGATCTATCAACAACAAAATAAATAAATACCTGCAGTTACTTAGCCTTGGCATTTTAGTTCTGAGTATCTAGACTTTGTGCAGATTATAATTAGACTTTCTCTTTACTGGTGCCCTTTGTTACCTATTGCAAGGACAATTATCATCTCTGTGTTTACACACAGAATGTTGTGATTTTAATTTTCATGCAGTCTTGAACAGCCACGCCTTCATGAAAATTGTCTTTTTAAAGCATTCACTGAAAATTACAATGTCAGTTTAAGGTTTTATCTTATCTGCATAATCCATTAATTTTAGAAAATAGGGATGCGAAACTCTATTGACCTCTGGCATTTTTAAACTGATGCTTGCAAAAGCAAACACACACTATGCCATAAATGCATCATGCAACTAAAAAAAAACAACATAATTTGTGAAACTTAAAACGTGTGTTTCCTATTTTCTTACTAGTGCACTTGTTTTTTACTATTCAGACTCTGTTAACTAGATTGAGAAAAAGAGTATGGCTTAGCTTAAATAGATTTAAGCATAAATTTTCTCAAATAGCAAAGAAGAATGAGTAATGATGTTTTTCCTCAATTTTCTGTCATTAATGGATTTTGTTTTCTATACCGGTTTAGAGGTTCTGTCATTGCAGATTGAACTTGTTTTGTTAGTATAAGTTTTTATATGTTGTTTTTTAATATTATTATTTATAATCAATGTCTTATCTTTACAAGCTTTCCAGGGCCAGATGCCAGGGACTTCATCACATGCAGTTTGGCAAAGTCTGGTACAGATTCAATATGGGTTTTCTTCATCAATGGCTTTTTCTTTGCCAGTTTTAAACAAAGCTTGGACTGGTGAGCAGGGGCGTCACTAGGTTTTAAGGGCAAGGGGGGCTTAGCCCCCAGGAGACGTGCAGGATTTTTGTATATTTGGTATATTATATATTTATATTGTATAAATATACAAAGTATAATTTCAGTAACATTTTGTTTAGCGAACAATACCTACATGTTCAGATTATGTTTTTTGCAATAGTTACTTTTAAATCCATTCAAGGGCAAATAATAATTCAACAACAATTCAAAAATACCCCAAAACTGAACTTTAAAACAATTTTAGAGAAATCTGTGAATACCATCACTACTTTTATACCAATTCTCTACTCCATTAGGTTCTTGGTGACCCTTGAATTAGACTCACCTTTCCAGAAGTGGTCTCTCCTCTCTGTGCTCCTCTGTCCTGACTCCTACAGGTCAACAGGAATGGTGAAGTAATTATTATTACTCTATTATTATTATCCACTGATGATAATCAGACATGAATAAGCTCAGCTCCTGTTTTATGGTGTGCAAGCATCCATATGTAAAATAAGAAACACAGCTGTTGCTCCAGAAGGAAGTCCACCCAAAGACAGTAGATGTTGAAGAGAGCACACGTGACGATAAACACTTAGAACCTTCAAAATGCATTTTTGACTATTTAGCAAAGTAGCAGGGTTATTTGTAATGTAACTGTGAGGGAGCACATTGCTCATTAATTACATAGGACTTTATGCTGTTAGCTTGGGACTGGAGCTAATTGTTACTACCATAAACATTTATAAAGAGTAGACCTTCTGGGATGCATGAAATACAGCCTGAATACCTGAATGAATACAAACATGAAAATACATCATTGGTCCTACTTGGCTAAGGGTACCTCAGCACTCTGTAGCATTTTGTCCAAATCCCATTTGACATCAGGGCTCAGGGGATAACTTTTCACAGGTAAAATGAACATATTGTTTTTAGTATTTTGTGAAACAAATATTAATGTGCTGCAATAAATGCCAGATAATGTTAGTTATAATGTTTGGTGTTGGTGTGTACCTGACTATGAAGGTTAACTGAGACTTTACAAACCATATAAAATCTCTGTTATTCTGTAACACTGATTTAACTGACACAAGAATGCTTCTGTAGAAATAAAACCGTTGTTTCTGTTATAAGATTCTCTAGCAAACTTTCCACAGGTGTTACGCCCATGTATGAGCAACATTCATGTAACATGTGTGAACATGTGTGTGTGTATATATAACAGACCTGGAGAAGACCTGAAACTTACACAAAACTGATCAGCAACAGTTCCACTTATGGTGAAAATTTTGAGCAAGTGCAAAATTCTGCGCTGGGATCTCCATTTGAGAACGTAAGCCCTCTTAAATGAACATGTTGGTAAGTTATCTTAAAATTTTGCCTAACTTCTATCAACATATTGTAGAATTTTTCATAAGTTGATGCCGTGCGTCACTGTGTGACTGCTGCCAATGTAGCACTTTCCTCCATCACACTGCGCAGAAGTTCCATTGATGTTGCACATACGTGCTGCAGAAATCCAAACACATTATGATAAGCTTGTGCACGTTATGTTTAAGGTAGGGATAATTTTCTCATAGGTTTTATATCTGTTCAAATCTTTAGCAAATCTTGATCACATCCAAAAAAAGGTGCTAATTAATGTTTTTTCTCCCCCTCTTCTTCAGCGTGTGCCAGTGTGTTAGACAAAATTTCTCTTTGTCAAGGGACACCCTACACGGGATGGGTGCTATGATCAAAGGGGTACTCCTGCCCCTTCATTTTATCATATTAACAGAGGGGGCTGTAAAAGTTTGATTTGTTAAATTCATACACCCTTTCAGTATTATTAGTAATAAAAAGTACTGTTGGCTAAAATGAACAATGGAGTTAGAATTATTTTAAAATTAATTAACTCATATGTAGTTATGTTTTAACATCTTTGGGAAACTATTTTGGGATTCACTACAAGTATCATACCATACTATACCACTTTTATTTATAAAGCACTTAAAACAGCACAAGGCCAACCAAAATGCTGTAGAATAAAACAGACATGTTGAGAAGTAGTACAATAGTAGTAAAATAGACCAGCCTTAAATGAAAACCTTTTTGAAACTAAAGGTTTGAATTAATGAAACCTTACTGACCTAAACTGGGAAATGCTTTGAATATTTAATGCAGCCATTGAGCAAAGGGAGCAAAATGGATGGTGTGTATATGTGCAGGTTGGAGAGAGTTAAGCTAATTCTTGTCATTTAAATACAAATTATAAACTACTATAATAGCCTGTGCAACAACAATAGGAACATGATTCAAGGCAGTTTTGCAAACCAATGTTTATACAATTCAAGCATCATCAAAGTATAATTCTATTCAACATGTAGCTTTAAATAATTTCTCCTTTTGAAGCAAGAGCCTTCTGAGCTCCAGTTACTCTGAGTAAAGCAGGATGTGTGTGTTAATGTGTCACATGTTATGTGATCTCTGCTTTACAAGCCAGGGTCAGCAAAATCAAACATGCTACAGAGAATACTCCACACTCAAGAGTTGATGGTAAATGAGAAAGGCTGAGTATCAGTTTGCAGTGCATTTGAACTTCTGTGTGTAAATTCCTAAGTACAAGTGTGTTTAAGACTTTCACAGCATCATCAGAATTGCTATCCACCACAAGGCAACACATTAACCACAAGCTGGGTCTTTCATTCTTTTACAGACTCTTCATTAGCTGATTAAATGGACATAAAAAGTACCATTACAGCATATGTGTTTTAATGTATCTTGTCCAAATGTGTGTGTAAGTAAAGAACAAAAAGACACTGTCAGAAATTAGCACAATTGAACTCCCAAGTCACATGCAGCCATATTCTAGCGTTCAAGTACCAAAAAGAGGCTTTGATCCCATGTTTGGAAATCTGAATGTGGCAAAGAACTGAAAAATAAAAACCCTTTATGCTTACTTAGTAATGAGATTAAGTGTTTTATTTTTATGAATATCCTTTACACAAAAACAACTTTAATGTCAAGGTAGTAAAATAGTACTTCAATAAAAGATAGCTTTAGCATTAGTTTTGATTGTGTGGAGTTAATAAAGACACAAAGAAATATTACATTATGTTGCTGTATTTTAAATCAATTTCACAATGTTTTACTAACACTGGCCATAGGCATTTTGGCTCCCAAACCTAATCAAGACAGTATCTTGTAGGAAGTTTTTAAATCCAGTACAAATAGCTCTTACATATCTAACCACGTTTAAACATTGAGTAAAATTCACAACAAAAGTCAACTCAGGGTAGATACTTTAATTAAAATTGTCTGTGAACCATTTAAACTTTGAATGATGAATTTGGTGTGAAGTTTAGCTCAGTCAAAAAGAAGGTCACCACCTGGATTTCACAATGCAAAAAGGTAAGAGACTCCCAATGGATAATTACTGTGTAATTATGTTTCAGCTGGCAACAAGTTATTTAACCATAAATGATGCAATAAATAGCTTCTCACTTTTTAAACAACCATGTCAAATGGTGGTTGTAAAATAGATTTTAATCTGTTTTATTAGGGTCAAATTATTGATATCAAGAAAACATCTAAGGAGAATGCTGACTATTTTAAAAGTGTGTTAAAAACTACAGTGAAGAAGGGATGATGATTCCATATTTACTCTGTTTACAGTGATGAGCATACCAGGGTAAGAAGAGAGGTAGCAAAGTGATGCATACATCATTCCTATTGCCTGCCATGCACCCTGTGGGGAAAGTGCTACGATGCTATGATCTGGGGTTGCTGCAGCTGGTCTGATCTAGGTTCAGCAGCATTATGTGCCGAAATTCAACGGACTACCTGAATATACCAAATGATTAGATTATTTCATTAATGTTTTTTTTCTTCCCTGATGGCATCCAACTAAATACGAGAGTTTATGACATTTGTTTTGTAGGGCAATGTATTTGAGATATACAGTAGATAGTTCCAAAAGACCAGTTTTCACATGTAAGTGACACTAAGGTTTTGTGTAGCACTTAGAGTGGGGGTGTCCAGTCCTGGTCATTGACAGTTCCTATCCTGCTTGTTTTACTTGTTTCACTACTCTAACTCACCCCTCAACAGTTCTACGTAAGCCTATTAATCACCCATTCATTAAAATCGTGTGTATTGAAACACCCGACAGGGACTATGAGCTCGTTGCTGCTGGCGCCGGGGGATTACTGCGTGGGGTCACTGGGGAGGCTCTCCTGGCTCTCCTCTGGTCTGCTCTGATGGGTGGGTCAGCAGTTGTTCCTGCGCTGGTGCCTCTGGTGGCTCCGTGCTTGGGGTCCCTCTGGGGGTCTTGGCTCTGATCCTCATTGTATCTACCTCGTGCCTTTGAGGTCGGGTCTATGGTCCTCCACAGTCACTATTAAATATTCCATTGGAGAAACTTCGTAAATACATGCATGCTCACAACCGCACTAAATTAGTGGTTCAGATCCAGGGGTTTTTGACACTCATTCTATTCTGGACTGCGTAGGTCACTAAATGTGTGTGGTTATAGATATATACATATATATGCGTGTATATGTGTATGTGTATTCTTCCACAAGGCTATAATTATTGTTATAAGCATATGTAATTTGCCGCTGTTGTATTTTGCTTTGTCTACTTTTGCAGGTGTGGAGGCAGATATTTGTTGTGTTGTCTTGGGCTTTGTCTTTCAATCTCTCTTTAAATTTCAGTTTTCTTACTTCTGTCTTCTATTGGGGCGGGGGGGTGTCACTAATGATGAAGAAACTAATATTTTTCTACTGAAGTGGCACCAAAGAAAAAAAAAAAAGAAACAAAGAAACCTTCAAAACATGCAGGATAGGGGCCTTCGAGAATCAGGATTGGATACCCATGGCTTTGACAGTCACTCAAGATTTTCACAACATACCCCCTTTTGGAAGAAAGACAAATCCCAGCATGACATCTACAGCCATCAAATCATTTTCCTCCAATAAACATTTTTTAGGACTAACCTAACTGCTATAGAAACATGGTTTGTTTAACAGAATAACAACTCAGTCAACTATTCAATCTAAACATTACTTCTGCCTGCAACTCCCTTGTGACTGAATTTATTTTGTGAAGTACCATATGTACCAAATTTTACACAAACTCTTTTAGTCTACGAACCCGATAGGCTATTGTTTAATTCAACCTGGAAAGACTCACGAGACAAAGTGAAATTAGAATGATTTATTGAGCTGATTGAACAGACAAGATTATTATGAACCACAAGTTTGGCGCTCGGACCCCAGCCGAGGATGAACGCTGTGAGAGGCTGAAAGCTCAGATGAGCGATTAGGTTAAGGGATAGGAGTTTTCCTACCCCCTGGGGTCCGGACACTGGTGGTGGTGGATGGAGAAGAGTAAAGTCCTGCAGGCCAGGAGCTGAAGGATGGAGGAGGGGAGAAGGTAGGTTGACATTCACTGGCAAGCAGCTGGAGTGTTTGGAGAGGACGCTTTTATTCTCAGACTGTTGGATGCTGATTGGATGAGGCTGGGCGAGTAATAACATGGCCAGGAGACAGGTGAGGACTATTAGTCTTCCAGAGTTGAATTTTTGTCTAGAACTCCATATCACATCAAGTCCAAGCCCCCCCAAGATTTTTTTTTACTTAATATGAAAATTGTTTCTTATATCAATGGTAAACTTTAAATGTATGATTAAATACAATAAAATAAATAAATTTAAATGGTGAAAGATAATAATACCTGTCCTGCCCCTGAGTTGTTGGCTTTAAGTAACTGATCAATTTAGTTGGATAGTACAGTATTAATGTCTTAAAATAAGCTGCTTTAAAGCCAGCATTGATCATAAGCTACATCTCCCATAATTCATGTCGTTTTAATTAGTATTAATATTATTTACAATTATTTAACCATTTTAACCGACGGCTCAGTGGTTAGCACCGACGTCTCACAGCAAGAAGTCCTGGGTTCGATCCCCGGTTCTGTGTGGCGTTTGCATGTTCTCCTCGTGCTTGTGTGGGTTTTCTCCGGGTACTCCTGTTTCCCCCACCCCTAAAAACATGTAGAAAAGGTTGGCTTCTGATCCAGGTCTCCTTTGAAAAAGAGATCTGAGATCTGAACAGGACTTGCCTGGTTAAATAATAATATTGTCAATCATTCATGGGAATGTCAGAACATGGAGGAGTTCAGAATTCAAGATGGCATCTACTCACTACAACTAATCAGTGAGTAAAACTGAGTAATATTTCGGTTCTATTTAATTTAGATTTAATCAATCATACTGTAGAAAAATTGCGATAATCCAAAATGGTATGTCTGAATAATTGCAGGAATCTACTGGATTTCTTTCAAAAGCTTTATTCTTGTTTCTGACTCCAATCAGTTTTGCAGTACACACACAGGCCCCAGGCCCGGGTGACCTTCAGCCAAAACATAACATCCCAGTCCGTCCAGACTGGATCTGAACAGAGACTCTACAAGAACCTCCAACCCCTCAAAAACATCAACATTATATCCTCATCAGTCTCTTCCTGGTTACACCCCTGAAGGTGGTACCTTTTACGTCAGACGTAGAACGTAGCTCATTTTTGTTTATAGACAGAAGGATTGACAGACATTGATAACACAGAGAACAACTCTGTTTTAAACTTACTGCTGCAATGATCAGAAAGTATAAAATACAAAACTGCATCAAACATTCAGTTAATCAATTACAAAATTTCTTCAATACACTTCGTACTTTTTAGTGTTTATAAGAGGACACGTTAAAACGCTGTTAAACATGAATGTTCATTACAACTGGCCCTTTGAGGGCGACCATAATGCTCATGTGGCCTCTGGTGAAAATGAATTTGAAACCATTGGTTTAAATTATAAGATTAAACTTTTCACAAAGTGTAGGGAGGCAATACTTTTTTCAATTAGGTTTTCTGTACTCCTTTTTATTAAATTAATTTTGTTTTGTCAAAACTGATTTTTGCTCTCTGTTTAAGCTACATTTATTTATTTGAGCTGTCATCACACTTAAAACATGCCCCTGGCTGCCCCACAGCTGGAAATCTATAGAACTATTTGTCATGTTCTGGCTGCTCCATCTGACTCTGGTTGCCCTCACTCTACTCTAGTTCAGGCCACACCCCCTCATTCTCTACTACTGCAATCAGCTTCATCTGTTTCACCTCCTTTTTAAGCTCCATGTTTAAACTCACTCCTTGCCAAATTATTGAATAGTTTGCTAAGTAAATTTCCAGTGTTTCTTCCATGTCCATGCCTGAATGTCGTTCATGACCCATTGCTTGTCTCTCGACCCTCGCCACCTGCCTGCCCCATGTCTGGTACTGACGCTGATTCTGATCCTTGACTTTCAACCCCGTTTCTGCTCCCTGGACTCCACTATCTGGATTGTGTATTGGATTTGTTTTTGGCTCTCTGAATCCTCGGCTCTGACCTTGGACCTCCCTCTGGATTATCAAACTCTGTCTGTGCCCTCGCCTGGATTTGTGCTCTCAAAGCTCACCATCAACAGTGGACTTACCTGTCGAGACTCGTTGTCCACCGATAGGTCAGTAGCCACTTCCTTGTTTTTCAAATCCTGCATATCAGCTCCAAACACTCATCAGTGTTCTGCTCCACAGTGTTCCATTCCAATGGTCCTGAACCGCCAGTGTCCAGTTCTCAAATAAACCTTTTAAAACTATTTTTGTCTTTGGCTGCTCTGAATCCTAAACTCACACTTGTCACTATTGGCCAAAAGCACACAGCTTCATGCCTGACAAAATGGATTTTCTCATGATTATGATCTTCCACAAGAATCCAGCTGCCCTGCAGGATTTTGTTAAACTACACTAAGAAGGGAAACAAGTGCTACATAAATGTCAAGTTGTATGGCTTGTCCGTAATATACACAAATTCTGTCATTTTGTAGGTATACAGACCTATAGAGCAATCTCTCAAATTTTTTCATGTTTTATGGATCTTTTCAAAGTTTAAGAAAAAATAACTAAAAAGGACATAACAAAAGATAAATGTGTTGCATCAGCAGACCTGGGCACTGGAAAAAATCCAATAGTCAAACTCTGGATAAAGTATTTCATGAAACATATTTGAAAGCACCATTTGCTGACATATCACAGTTAAATAATAAATACAGCAACAGAAAACGAAAAAAAAAACAGCATAAGTCCTAGTGAAAAATAGTTTTGGAGGTTTTGAATGCCTAAATTGTTTAAATAAAATTTTGCTGTAGTTAAGATCTGACCCCGAACTGAGGATTCAGATGGTTTTTGAACCCTCAGTATTTTTTCTAAAGAAAATTTGCAAACTGGTGTTGGAAACACCTTATTTGTATTCACCTCAACTTCACACATATTAAAACACTTAATCATTTCTTTTTAGCTTCTACAAATCATCCTGTTAACACCAACTTCCTGTTTTTACTCTTTGAACTTATGCATACATTTAATTAAAGTAGCCAGTTTAGTAAAAAGAAGCAAAGTAAAATTAATCAGTAGAAATAAAATTTAATTTGCAATAACACAACACTCCTGGTTTTATTACTCTTTCTTATGACCCTAATAAGGCTTGCTGTCTTCATGGATCACAGATTTTATTTGCTCTCTGCTTCAAAGAGAGCGAGGTTTGCCTTGTGTAACCCTCTCTCACTCACGTGGCTTCCCTCGCTGGACAAACCTCTCGTGCAGACCTCTTAGAAACTGTCTCTCCAACTGGAGCTCCTTGTCAGCCACTCTCTGGATCCTACCTGCCAACTCAACAAATGTTTCTCACTTACCTTCTGGAGATCTTCATCCTCCCTTCCGAGCCAGCCTCTATGACGATCCCTGTAAGAACAAGAAAACATATTAACAATACTCACCTTCCTCAGAATTCAATTAACCAGACATTCATCCTCTTTCAGATATCTTCCTGAAAAGACATCCACTGTAAATAAACTCACCTACCTTTTATTCCTTGTGTCCTCTCATTTATTGTTTTCTACCTGGGTACTTATTAGTGAAAAAACTAATACAGTAATAATACTTAATATAAATAATTAACTTCTATCTAAAACCATTGAATGGTATTTTTAATTATTTTTTTTTTGTAAATGACTATAATAAAATGGTTTATCTGTAAAAAAAACAACACAAAAAAACAAAAAACTTTGATTAAATTAAATTGGATTAAAAGCACTGTTTCAGAAAACATTTGACACATAATACATAGTTACTGCCATCTCAAACAGAGCTTGCCATTTACTCAGTCCATACACATTTGTGCATCACTAAGCAATGTTGCTGCATGGATTGTTTAACCTTTCAATTATTTTTTTTTATTTAAACAAGCACATTTACATACATTAACACCATAACATTAATGAAGTGTGTTTCATCTAACACTTATAACTAATGATGATAATTAACAGGATGGAGCAGAAGGTCCATTATGTCCAGTCAACTTAAAAAAATATTGGATTTATTAAGATTGCATGGGCTGTACCATATTTTCCTCTCAATTCTTTGTCATTATAAATCTATAACTGATCTGTGTGTGTGTGTGTGTGTGTGTGTGTGTGTGTGTGTGTGTGCTTGTTTCTACTACAGAGTCTGGACTATTTGTGACATAATTACTATCAAAGTGAGGTCTTTTATGTAAAGTGAGGACCTCTTCAGTGTCCTCACTTTATTTGCAGCTCTACTGTGTTTTACTAGTTAGGTTTAGAGGTTTGATGTGAACTAAGTTTTGGTTCAGGTGAGTGTTAGGAATAGACTAGTAATGATTAGTTTTAGGGAAAATGTCTGCGTTAGACAATTACAGTTACACAAATGAATGGAAGTCAATAAAAAGTCCTCAGTTTGATGCAAGTACAAGGATGTGTGTGTGTGTACATGTTTTCACTACATTGTGGGGTCCATTTTTAAGAAAAACACAGCCTTGTGGGGGTCCAGTGCTCCTCGTTGAGACCAAAGCCTGGTCCCCATGGGTACAGATGCTGGTTTTGAGGG
>JARVJO010000269.1:23884490-23896635 GCA_031762555.1 Cynodonichthys magdalenae
TCTTTACAATGATGCAAGTTACTCTGTATAAATTCCATCATCTCTAAAACTACAGAGATTAGGACCCTTTTCTCCATCAGAGGACACCAACAACATGTTGGTGTCCTCATCACCTGGAGACCCCAGCACTTGTGAGGCCCCAATCATTTCCTGCTGGGGTGCAGTCAAGGGGCTATACTCGCACTGGGTACTCCCTGTAGAAACGGCAACAGCAGAGGCAGAAGTCCTTGCCATCACGGAGCCCCAGGGCACTAAACCCTCCAGTTGCCCAGGACCCAACACATAGGCATTAGGTCCTGGGGCTGGAGTATAGGTTGTTCCAGTCTCTGTATTGCTGGTCCATCCAGCCTGGTTCCCCACCAGACAGGCCAGAGGCACGGTCGTAGGACCACTTGAAACATTTGCACCCAATGGTGCTGCAGGCTGGGTACCCGGAGATTTTATAACCCCCTTCTACCAGGTACTGGGGGCTGGTCCCTTGTCCGCTCAGTTTAAAACACTTGTCAACTTGCCATCCACCGGGGGTAGACGACTGTTGACAGTATCCTGGTTTTACATTAGTTTTCCTTCTCCTAGGTAGGTTGCCTGTCAAGCCTATAGAGCCCCACTTGCCCGGCTGCTTTCGGTTTGCTGTACCCTATTCGCCTTTCAGCTTATTCAGGCACACCCCTATACACCCGGAACAGGGATCCCCGACCCACCACCTGACGGACATGCCTCTACGCAGTGCAGCCTCCGCGTTGCAATGCTAAACTGTCTCACCACTGGAACAGTTCGAGCCTGAAACATCACTTCAGTTTAAAACCAGGGTTCACAAACTGAGGGAGGTTCTGCTGACCAGTGTGTGAGAGAAAAAGTAAAGGTAAGACTAGCTAGCTTTGCCCTATTTATTTAAAGTTTTTGAAAATACATTGCCCCCTTTTATATATAAAACAGTGTCTAAAATGCTCTAAACATATTCGAGTCAGTTTAATTTTGTGCAGAATAATGAAATTAAATCAAGAATTCAAGGACTTTTTTGTAATTCTAAAGAGTATTACAAGGAATGAAAGATAGATGAGGCTTCTGTTGTCAGGAAATAAATACAACAACAAAAAATTCAATATCGATTCAGAAAATCCTCCAAACCGATTACATCCAATGGACAGAGGGTGTGGCGTGGTGAGAAAAAATATTATCATTCTGACCTACACCAAGTGGTGGCAGTAATGTGTCAAATAGCTGTTTGCACCAACCACCAATAACCTAAAGAAGAAGAACCAGAAACACCATGGTGACTAGTAGCAATAGCAGCAGCATTGTCAAGACAGTGCCTTCAAGTTTTAAAGCAGACGTTTGGAAATATTTTGGTTTCGTGTGTAAATTTGGATCACAGGATATAGACAAAAGCAAAGTTTTGTGCAACCTGTGTCAGGCAGTACTAAAGTACTGTAACAACACAACAAACTTGCGCAACCACTTAACCCAGCATCATGCAGACGCTTTGCAGCAACACCAACTCGTTGCGAAAACTGTGGATCCAAAACAGACGCAAGTCAACAGTTCTTTTTTTTGCAAACTGCTGCCAACTTCTGTTCGCGCAACAAAGATGACGGAGTCTGTTGCATTCTTCATCTGTAAGGATCTGCGACTGTAAAGTGTCGTAGAAAATGCGGGTTTTAAGAAGATGGTGCACATGCTTGAACCACAATACACCATACCAACGTGCAAACAGGCCATGGGAATTGAGAAAAGTTCTGTAAGTAAAATATATATTATGTATTATATTTATTATATGAAGACGCATACTTTATTCTCAAAATATTTTGTTGTCTTAAGGAATGTAGTGACATTTGGAATTATTTGAACACAGGGTGATTCAGTTTCTAGAACAACCCATCATAATATATTTGAAACTAATTGTATAACCATTAAATTAAGAAATATCTATTTTTCACTAATGTGATTAATTTACTATTTCAAAAGAGTGGGTTAACAAATGCAGCTAATGGTGAGATAGATACATAGAGATAGAGGCATTGGAACAGCATGCAGACCCAGCTAATAACCTTGGACCCCCATCAAAGAAAGCAAGAGACTCGTCTGCTCTGACTGATCTCCTGGGGAAAACGTATGCTCCAGTAACTGTGTCCAGAACCACAAATGACAAGGCATTAGATGAGGTGATGAGGTACAGAGAAGTAAAACCACTGCCACTCTCCACCAATCCACTCAACTGGTGGAGGGATCATGAGAAGGAATACCCCTTTCTGTCAGGCCAAGCTAAAAGCTACCTCTGTATCCCAGGAACCCGGCTGAGAGGACCTTCTTAACAGCTGATGACATTGTCACAGCCCAGAGGAGTGCACTTACACCTGAACATGTAGATCAGCACATTTTCTTGAACAAACATTTACATGTTTACATCTAGTATAGACCCAGAAAATAAGGCACTTGGTTATGATGTGTTATTGTTCAATATTAGGTGGGTTAAATATCAAACTGTAAGAGGAAAGAAATAATTTAAGTTTGCAGACATTTCTGTGTTAATACAGTAATTATTTGTTTACCATTTGTTCTCCATATTTGGTTAAAGTTTTATTGTGCAAAAGCATTATTTTTCAATATTTCTGACTATCACATTTTCTAAGAGGTAAGGAGAATAATTTACTTCAATATTATTATTGTAGTAATGATATGTTTTTATGTTTGTACTCCTTGTTTTTTTTGCTGCTATTTTTCAGATACTTTATTTTTAAATAATGTTAATGTATGCCATTTCAGTTCATATTTGCAAGAAAATATAAAAAATTATCCACAGGGACCTAATTTATTATTTATGTACTTTTTCTAATTATGAAATTGATATTGAAGCATTGAATTGAATCAAACTGAATTGTAATTGAATCAAATCAAAAGTGAATCCAATTATGACCCAAAGAATTGTAATTGAATTGAAGTGTGAGATTGTTAACAATACCCAGCCCTAACAATAAGCAATAACAAGTTAAAATGAAAAACAAAAGAAAAAATGTACATAGTGTGTCACACATGTATTGCAACATACAAACGTCCACATTCAGCCATAGTAGAGTAATAGTTAAAAAAAATAGAGATTAGTTGCGATTTAGTGCCCAGCACTAAAAATATACAATTTTTATACACTCAAAAGGAGTGGGCAGAAGTATATTTTTATTAGCCCACCTTTTCTCCTGCAGCTTTATTCCAATCACTTATCGAGAAAATTAACAATTTCTTACAAATGAATGCATCCAACAACACTGTCACCTGCAATTACTTTATAATTTCAAACCTTTGAAACGTGTGACAGTTTTATTTCAGATTAAACTGTTTCATTTCTAAGTTTGCCCTGAAAACCTGTTGTTTATGGTGAAGAGAAAAAATAAAGTCATATTGTATTTTGCAACACAGTTGAACCATTTTCATTTAAGAGCAGATCAAATCGAATCGAATCATGATTAACCGATTCAGAACCTTATGAATTGAAATCGATTTAGGGAATTGGCCATGATACCCAGCCCTACTAACATTTCCTAACAATTCCTACATCCATGGTTAGATTTAACGCTGAAGGCTGTGACAAGGAGAAATCTCAAGGTAAATGATGTTGCTTTTCAGGGATTTGGAACAAATAGGATTTGTACTGAACTGACCTCTCTTCAGGCAAGACTGAGCATACACACTCAAGATAAACATGGTTTTCAAGCAAGTAAACAAAAACAATGAAGGAGTTGCCAAATTTCCAACCCTGGCATGAGATTAACACATTGGTCATGAGTGTTGTTATCTGATTCACCTCCATGACTGAATTTACAAGAATTATTGCAAGCACGAGTGTAGAGTGTAATTACATTCCTAAAATTGTACCACCTTAGTGCATGCGTTCATATTAACAGCAGATGAACCAATGATGAACCAACTTCCATGTACAGGGTGTACTGCTGGAGACAGGCACCAGGTACCCATGACCCGGAAAGGATAAAGCAGGTAAAAGAGAACGGATGGATGGCTGGCTTTAGGGTAGTTTCTGTTGAGCCAGTAATCTCAGGAATCTTGGCACTGTCATCTGCTTGCAACTCAAAGTCAATATAAAAAAAAGACTGGGGGATGGAAACTTTAAAAAGAAGGATATCATTTTTAACATACCAACTTAAGAAGCACAGCTATAAAACCCTCAAGGCCAAACTGTTACCATGCTTTTGCAACACTGCACCTGTACTAAACTAATATTGGTTTAAGTGTTTGTTAACAAGTCCAAACAAATTTGCACACGTTTCACAACGATTAGCTCTGTCTGTCTTCCTAAAACAATTTACTGCACAAACATGCTTCCAGACCAATATCTTGGTGTATGAGACAGCATTAAAATCATCTTGCCAAGTCTACGGAGTAATTGTGTGCAGGCTCCAATTGGCCCTCAACTGAGATCTGTCTTAATTTGAGGCTTTGCCACAAACCAAGATAGATTCCACCTCTTTAACCAAAGAGACGAGATTACAGAAACCAGCAGCTTGGCAGCTTACTTATCTACAGTGTGATCTAAGATTAAAATGAAGAGCAGTGACAACTAGTCTACACCTACTATAAAGACTGATGCCTCGAAGAACTCATCCTGCTACAAATGACTTTATTGTGCAGGCATGCTCCTGCAGCACCGCAGTGCATGAAAGCTTTAGTTCAGAACCTTTAACTTTGTACTGCATACATTATTCAACATGTCTAAGATGTTGATGAGTGGTTTCTGAGATTCTACTTTAGAACAAAAGTCCTCTCACTCGGAGTTTGGCCAGCAATGCAGTTTGTCTCTTTATGTTTTCTAACTCAGTGGACCAACTCCACACAACTCTACACATTGTAAACATTCAGATCATAAGCCGTGGCTGATTCATGGCCCTCTGTTCTCACCACTGACCACAGGCCCAGCAGGCCAGGCCCAAACATCCTGTCTCATCAAGTTTAGCTTTTAGCAAAGTTTTAATCATGTTAGCTCAGCTTTCCCCTACCATTATCCAAGTGGGGCCCCCTCCCGTTAAGAATTTGGCAAAGATGTATGTAAAAACCTACTATTTAAATGTAATGTAAAAAACAATATTTAAACTTAAATAATGCCAGATCACGTCAAAAACTATTTCTGCATGAGCTCCTTCACATCCACCTCTCTTATGAAAAGCCAAACTTTTCAAAGACTGTTAAAAGACGGATGAAAATGTGGTTCATATTCTGCATCATCAACGCTGACACATGCGTAAGTCACGTGAGTAAATCGTTTTTCTTTTTGACACGAACACCCCAGGACCAATTCCCTAGGGAAGCACTGTAGCTATTAGCTGCTAGACTTGGGCGGTATGAAGGTATTTGGTTATACCGCGGTATCAAAATAGGACGATGGTATAAAAAAATGATGACGGTATGAGTCCTTCATACTGCCCAAGTCTAGTTTTCAGCTACAGCTTTGCCAGTATTAACTTAACAACAATTTATTAACCTTGTTTTTAGCTGCTATTTTACCAATTTTAGCTAGCTACAATTTTAGTAAATGGAATGTAGAGTTTTGCTAATTTTAACTTTTAGCTTAGGTTTAGCTTCTGATTTGCTCATTTTAGCTACGCTTTATTTTTGTTTTTAGCAACAATTTTGCTAATTTTCACTTTTACCTATGTTTATTTTAGAGTTTACTTACGGATAGGCTTATTTCCATTTTTAGCTATGTTTTTTTTCATTTAAATCTCTTTGCAATTCTTTTACTAATTTAGACTTTAACTTTTTATTACTATTAGCCTGGTTTAACTTTTAGCTACAGTTTAGCTGATTTTAAGTTTTAGCAATAGTTTAGGTCTGGACATTAGTTATGTGAATTTTAGCTGCTGTTTTAATCATTTTAGCTTCTCTTGTGCTTGTTTAACTTTAACAGTTCAGTTTCAGCTTCAACAAAACTCATGTCAGACTTGGCATGACTCAGGCCGAGTTGACAGTCAACCACAGGAACTGTCATCATAAAACTCCAGAACCACCTGGATTCTGATCCTAAAGTGTTTATGTGACAAGTGGACCTTCCACTCTCATACCTCAAAAAGCTCCCAGCAGCATTTTTCTATGCTCTGTGGGAAAAAAATGCCAGCAGACAACACAATGAGTTCCTTGGTCCAAGAAGCTGGGTGGCTTGTCTAAGCACTCTGCCAGGGATACCCGGGGCAAACACAAGTACAGAGTTTCAAAGGAAATTAAAGCATCATGGGAAACCAAACAAAGCAGAGCTTTTTATACGGTGTTGTTTCACTTCCTGGATGTATTTTTGCTTTTGCTTGGCAGAGTCTGTGCCAGATATGGGCCCGCAACTCCCAAGAAGGTTTAAAGAAAACAATGTGAAGAAAAACCCCTCAGCAATCAAGGAATTTTAGATCTTATGCTGTAAACTACCACCAGAGAAACACTGTCACCTCTGACACCAACAACTGACTCATTGATAGGTGATGCTGTAAACTATCATCTGAACAACACAAGAGAACAATCAGTCAAAGTTGTATAACAATCTCAAATGATTTTTTCTCCCTCTGAAGGTGTTTGTGTTGCTGTGGTCTGACCTCACTCCAGCCTGTGACCAGCTGGTGGTAATAGTGGTGGGTTTGTGCTGGCTTCACAGAAGCAGTGGCGTCCAACACACCCGTGGGAAAATCATGACTCCAAAGCTGCAGATGCTAATTTGACTCTATCATAAGCATAACAGTGCTAATAAATATTCTGTACTTTACCCTCAGTTGGTGGTATGAGGAAATACCTGAGGAACTTCAAGTGTTCAAGGCTGAGCGCCATTTGCCTTCAGAATTATGTTTGTCTCACAGATTTGGAAGTTCAGTAAAGGATATGCATATCACATGCTTTCTTTCAAGACAGACTTTTAGACTAATTTCATCTTATGAGGAGAAATGACAGTTATAGCTGTTCAGTCAAACATAACATTATGCACAATTTAATGAAAACTTGCAAGAAGTCATGCTCACAGTATGTTGTGAATATTACAACATCAAATGTTACCTCAATACATATTAAACTGACTGAGTTATAACCATTTTTGTATTTGCCAGTGTCACTTAGCTGTGGGGGTCATATTGAATTAGACTGACTTTATAGTTATTTAGTTCTAGATGTACATTTAGGGATTAATTTCTGAAAGTTTCTTTAAAATTTGTTCAGTGTTTCATGTAATATTTTGCTAATGATACAGGTAAACAAGTACACAAATATACACAGAGACTAATGCTAAAAAAATAATTTCCTGCCACAGAGGTGAAAGGACATAGGTATGGCAATATAGCTCCACAAATAACTTTTCATGGCAGTTACAGTGTGATGATGCAGCTTAAAAGAAACATTTAAATGCAGTTGTTCTGTGTCAGACTCACCTCTATGGGTCGGTGTGGGGCTGTGGACAAATCCGCCTAGAATAAAGAGATAAACAAAATTAATTAAAAATGTCAGTGTTAAAACAAATTTATCCCTGCTTCTCTAACAGGCAGTTAGGTTTAGAGGTATGCTGTGAATTAGGTATTGCTTCAGGTTAGGGTTAGGAATAGACTAGTAAAAGTTAGTTTTAGGGAAAATATCTGGATTAGGAATAAATGCAGTTACAGGATTGAAAGGAAGTCAATACAAAGTTTTCAGTTTTATGGAAGTACAAGGATGTGTGTGTGTGTGTGTGGGGGGGGGGGGGCACATTTTTGATACATCATGGGAACCATTTTCAGAAAAAGGCAGCCTCGTAGGTATCGAACGTGCAATATGGGGACCAATGCCCAATCCCCATGGGTAATTTTGGGTGGGGGGTAGGGGTGTAAGAAAATATTGATACACTGAAATATCATGATATTTTATTTCACAATGCTGTATCGATTCTCTAAAGCCCTGTATCGATTTTTATTAAGGTTTAAAATGTCAACTTTCCTGCCAAAGATTCATTTTTATGTTGTAGTTCAGCCTCTGACCACTAGTTGGCAGCAGTGAGCCAGCCATTCGGCTCCTCCACTCCTGAGGAGCTAGCGAGTAAACTAGCTTTAGCATTGTGAGTAAACATTAGCATCATCCACCGATAGCTGAATCTGAGCAGAAAAAACGACACCAGCTGCCTTCTAAGCTGAGGTAAGGTTACCAACAGCCCTTATTAGTCAGAATGTCTGTATTTTAAGCCAAATTGAAGTGTCTCATTCAGAGCACTTTTTTCCAACTGTAGTCAGCCGAAGCTTTCCGAAAGCAGGCAGGCAGGCAGGCCGACAGGCAGGCGTCCAGCGCTTCGAGATTAGGTGGTCCTAGAGAGACGGTACTGATGTGGCCAAATGTAAGGACCATATGAAACCCAGTGCACTGAAAGGACTGGCGTTCTTGCGCTCCCCGACTGAACTCCGACTGATCACGTCCAAGTCCTTTATCCAGCTGTGTTCACTTCTACAAAAGTTTTGTTTTAAGAGACTGTGTTGTTTAGCTCCTCAGTTTCTTTACTGGTTTGAGGACATGCCCTGCAGTACTGTACTGGACTTCAACCCACTACAGGTATGTAAATCAAGTTCTGAGTGCAGGTCAGCTGTGCCCAGAAACTCTGTGCAGCAGCTTCATATCATCTGTTTACTGAACTTTGTAGTAACATATAGGCTGTTGTTAAGTGTGTTCAGTGACAATATTGTTATAGTAAATTAATAGTAAAATCTAAAAGCTGCCACAAATACATTTTCTAAATAATTTTTGGCAAATTTAGTCTAATAATTGAAAACATGGATGAAATAAGAAATATGAGACAAATAAAATACATACAAAACATACTGAGTTTTTTAAATAAAATTTTTGAACAAAAAAATTGCAATATATGGCCATGCTTACAGTATCGCAATAAAAAATATATATATATATTAGCGGTGCAACGATACAGAAAATTCACGGTTCGATTCGATACTTTAGTCTCATGGTTCAATATTTTTTCGATACAAAAACAAGAGTTATTTCCATGCACTTCTTAACTTGTATTTTTTTTGGAATTAATTTAGAACATTTGTTTAACCTCAAAACTACAGTTTCTGAATGAAATGTTGCTGAAACAGCAAGTTTCTCAGTGGATCTGTGCTCAACAATGCAGCCTAGGTGGAGCAGTCGAACACAGATCCACTGATCCTTCAACACAGAGCATCTTCAGAAGACAAGTTGATAAAAATAAATAAAAAAAATCTGTATTGTTGCATACAAGAGTGTATTGAACCTCAAGCACTATTGAACGGTTCGATACAGATACATGTGTTGTTGCACCTTTAACATGATCAGTACATACAATCAGGACAAAGTTAAATCAGAGATTCCAAAAAGTGAACAAGGCATTGTAACTTTTTTTTGCCTTCTGATTAGTAGAGAAGTGAATAAATTGCATATATTGTGTAAAGTCAGTCACAAAGGAGATAAAATTTGTGTTTTTCTTTAAACATTTTCTTTTATGTATATTACTTCCTATTTTATTTCTTCTGTAGTTTCTGTTCTCAGCTAGCATATAAACAAGGAACATAAGTCAATAGCACCAACTACAGGTAATTTAAATAGTGTGGTTACAACACTCTAGATTTAAAAAAGTGAATGCAACTGCTTGTTTCCAGTCACTTGGGGAAAAAAACTATATGTGAGGGAAAGGTTTACAAGGTGTGTAATAGGAGGGGCTATAACATCCCTATGTTGTTTGACAAAAAGCATGTTCAGATAAAAAAATATCTTTACTTTTTTAATTCCTCAGACTGAATTATTTTCTTAACTTCCTGTTCAGTAACTGTAAAACCCTGTCCCAGCTCCTAAACAGACTGAATTAAAAAAAATAAAAGTTGAAGCAATTATGCCCTGATATCTGTTGTAAGGTTTCTGGTTCTTCGTGTCAAGATAATTTTACTTTTCCAAATTTCTTTAATATTACCTTAAGTGTCATTTTTTAATCATAAGTAAAGCTGTGATTTCTCTATCCTCAGTTCTTCACTTTATTTCTTAAATGTTTATAAATCAAAACAACTGTGGTTCTTTAGGTTTTTACAACCCTCTTTAATGCAGGGTCTCTGCTTTTCAGTAGTTGCCATAGTTAAGATTTTGTGTTAATTCTTTTTCTGAAAGTTTACGCTAAACTTCTGTCTCCGTGTTGTGCTGTTTGAAAATCTGGAACATAGTTGTCAGTTATTTACAAATACGATCATCCCACTCTGTAGAATTTATTTCACTAAACATGTCCTGTTTGTGTACTATTCTGAAATCAGTTTTTAGTTAGTTTCCTTGCTAGTAAGGTTAGGTTATGATCAGACAGTCCAGTTACCAGATTGTAAGTTTTTATTACCATTTCAGGTTTATTGGTAAATTCAGGGCTGAGCTGCAGGCTGAGCTCATCTTGGTGAGGTCTGAGCTGACACTATAAAAGGATCCTGTGATTTTCTAGTGTTTGTTTGGTGCTGATGCTTTTCTAAACTTTTAAATCGTCAAAGAGTTTAAACAGTTTCATCAATTTTCTTATTTTTGAAAACTTTATTTGAACTTTTAGGAATAACTTAGCCTTATAGACCAGTTCTATCAGCTGTCACTGGATTGAACACAGCATTTTGCTTTTTCAATGGTGTTATTGTAACTCTCTTAGTGATTGTAGGTATAAATGGTCAATATATTATCTTATAATGTGGCACAGACATCCACTAATTGAAGGATTGTTACAGAGCCATTTTAGAAAATGTCAGGACCCTTGAAGCAAAGTGGGTCAATTTAGGAAAGTTACAGAGTTGAAAATTCTTAGAGGGCAAAAATGATCTCTTGGCACTTATTGTGCTATGTTGTAATGAGTCAAAGTTTTATCATCTTTAACAAAGCAAACAAGTAAGATAATTCAAATAATAGCAGAATAAATTACCTTGTAAGACTTGAAAAACTCTTAAATTCAAACTTGACAATAACCTCAACAATCACACCTTGTCCAGGGTTCCTGCTTTCACCTGCTGTCAGTGTACAAGCTATGGTACATCAACCCTTGTGTCCAGTGATTCAGGTAATATTTCAAATATGCAAATTGAGTAAATTTACTGAACTAAATAACAAATCCATTTCAAAGGAATTCAGAAGTATGTACAGCTTGAAGCACTCATCATCTCTGCGAAGAGACATGATTCAGCAATGACTCATGTTCAAGTGAAAAAACTCATAGCTAAGGCCTTTATTCTCTGGGCTGCCAGTGAATCTGACTTCCATTTATAAAATGTACAAGTTCATTTTAAAATAAATTGTCACCCAAAAATGTATTTTATCTAAAAGACATTGGCAACAGAACAACTACAATACAATAGATTAGCACAAAACTACAGTAAACATTTTGTTTATTAGAGGGCATAAAAGTGGGTGTTCAATTTACACAGTGAGCAGTCAGGGTGAAAAGCTCATATTGATATGAGAAGAATAGCATTGAAAATTTAAATAAATGATAATATTTTGAAGAATAAAAGCAACATTGATTCATAAAAGAACATAGTTGAAGGCATTAACTCAAATTTATTTCTTGTGGTAAAATATAGCATGGTTCAATTAATGTGAGCTAGCAATTCCAGAAATATGTTCTGTCAGAGTGTTTTAAACAAAATCACAGTTGTGTATCCATAGTTACACTTTTCTTATGTAATTACATTTTATCTGCTTTTATAAATACCATCTTTGATGTAAATGCTCTGAGGCAGAACAAAAAATTGTATGAATAATTAAACTGTTTCACCCCAAATAGGCTCTGTTGTCTGCCTTTGGTAATTAATATACATAATTTAACTGACAATCTTTGCTCCCATTTTCATAGATGATTACTGTGTAAGCATAATTGAAGAAGTCATACTTTGCATCAAAATAAACCTTACACTACATTTGTTTTAATTATTATTGTAGCAAATATAGTCTTTTTTAATGTCATAAAGCAGCATGTAGATTGGCTGCAAAATATTTTACACACTGGCATTCTCTGATTTGTTGCCTTTTTTTGTTTTTTTTATTTAAATGCCCCTTCCCATGGGCTCACCACCTGTGGGAGGGGCCGTAGGGGTCGGGTGCAGTGTGTAACGAGCAGTGGCCGAAGGCGGGGACCCTGGCGGTCTGATCCTCGGCTGCAGAAGCTGGCTCT
>JARVJO010000269.1:23905733-23918202 GCA_031762555.1 Cynodonichthys magdalenae
AGTTTTGATGCCTTCAGTGTGAATCTACAATTTTCATAGTCATGAAAATAAAAAAAACTCTTTGAATGAGAAGGTGTGTCCAAACGTTTGGTCTGTACTGTATATTTAATTTTTTAGAAGACACAAACATCTACTCACCAGTGGAGCAGGCAATGTGTAATTTCCTTTGGATACGCTCCATCACTTCAGTATTCACACCGAAGATCTCAGCACTGTGTTCCAACATTAGTTCCTATTCAAAAGCCACAATGTGATGGCAGACAAAGAACTGAGAGTGGCCAGAATTTTCTGCTCCAGCTTCAGTCATTATACTTCTGTGAACAGTCATCCCAGCTGCAGCCAGAGGACTGAGCCCCAGCAGAGCAGCATTAATGAACAAGACAACATAAAACTGTTGTGTGTTTTAGATAAGAGAGAGTTTAGAGCTGTCAACCTTACTAAGCATTTATCACACGATGCTACAATAATTATGGTAAATAAAGCATGCAAATACAAACACAGCAAAAAAATAAAATAAATAAATTCATATCACGCTCACAACTGAGCAACAACAGGGAAATCAACTCTCTTTAAAAACAGAAACACAAGCTCTTTTATTCTTTGACCCAGTTTGTGATTTAGACCAAAATGGACATATTTTTCAACTGACATGAAAATATTTGCCTTGTGCAAGTCTTAAAACATCTGTTTCTGCCAGTTTTTACCCCAGTCTTTGTTTATTCTTTTCCCTTTTTTCATTCCTCGACCCTCTCAGCACTTCTCTTAAAACAATTGCCTCGCTAACTCTCCTAAAGTTATGCAGATAAAATGAAAAAAATGCTTTTTGACATGTTGAGTAATGCATCAGATTGTACTGTGTTTCCAGGCTGTTTCTTCTGCAAAGCTTGTCCTTCAGGCAAACAAACTGCTTCTATAATGCACTCTTTAGCAGGCAGGCTGAGTAGATGCTGCTGCTCCCTGTAAACCATGCAAAGACCATCATACACTTCCTTGGTGACAAATATGCATTTAATCTTTATTACACACACACATGCACACAAACATCTAAACATACAGTCACAGTGTTGACTTCTCAAAACATTTTTGTCCTAACTCACTGCTGGCTCCACTGGCTTGGAATGCTTTTTATTAAACTGAAATGGAGCACAAGGCCTGCTCTGAAGGTCTCTGATACACACACACAGTCTCATTTTTATATCCCCACGGGGACCGTGGATTGAATTCCATTCATATTTTGGTAATTTTATAGCCTAACCCTGACCATTTACACTAAAATTAACCTCACAGGTACCTACCAGACCCTAAAAATAACATGAACTCAATTCACACCTTGGTCCTAAACCTAACCCCCCACCCGTAATTTGCATCCGTACCAATGAGGACCAGGCATTGGTCCTGAGGCTGCTTTATCTGGAAAATGGTTCCCATGATGTGGCAAAAATGTGCCCACACACACACACACACCCACCCACCCACACACGCCTACATACAAACATGGTCACATACAAACACATACACAAATCTTAAAGACACAAATTGAGTCTAAGCTTCAAAGTTGGCACCACAGCAGGCTCACTGACTCAAACAAGGACACAACACAGATTCTCCCTCAAATACGCCACACATGCTGACTTTCTCTCACACATGCAAGCTGACAGTAAATACACACACCACACACATCAACACCTAACGGTTGTCTCCGTTACACGCTCGGTGAACATTTAAATGGGATTAAAGGTTTTTTCCAGTCCTATGATCACATTCTAACAGAGGAGATGATTCACAAAAGATGTGATGAGTAAAAACGCAGTTTATTTCTGCAGGTGTGTGTGCGTGTGTGTGACACGTTATTTGGCAGCTCTGCACATTGGAATAAAAGCCTGTTTGTAATAAATGCATAAAACAAATGCTTTGTGACTGAATGAGCATGAGGTGTGTGTAATTCTGTTTGCTACATTCATTTTTCTGGTATATTTATCTACCTTCATCATTACAGGCACCAAATCCCAGTTAAACATCATGTTTGGGTTAAGTCTACCACCAAAGTGTGAATTGATGTTAGATTAGTGTCAGGGTTGACTACAAAAATAGATAGAAGTCTGTGCATTGTTCTGTCACCCTTCATGTTTCAATGTGGGCACAACTCCTACAATGGTTTTTATGACACCTGGTCTCCCCCAAGTCCCTATGTTGAGCCTGAATCGACCAATTATTGAGCCCAGTTGTGCAACTCAACCGACCAATCAATGAGATCCATGGAACAGGGTCCTTCCTGAACTAACCAATCAAATAGGGGGGTCTCCTATCCAAGTTCTAACAAGGCCTGACCCTGCTGAGCTTCAGAGATCTGGTGTGTTCAGTGTGATATGGCCATTGTTCAGGTTGGTATGGAGGTGTGTTGTTGCTATAAAAAGGTCTTATTGTGTCAAACTAAGTTTCTGTTTCAACATTTAAAATGTTTACTGGGTTACATTGTAAATAAAATATAAGTAAATGAGATTTGCAAATTAATATATTTTTTATTTACATTTTCCACAACATCCCAACTTCTTTGAATTTTGGATTATACTCTGAAAAGAACAAAGTTTCACTACTTTACTTACAGTACACTGTACCGTTCACCCATTGGAAACAACTGCAGCTTTACAGGAACAACACAAGTCAGAAATGTTAAAAATATCATTTCAATAGATGTGGAATCAGTTCTGTGTAGAATACTGTTCCTGTTGTTCATCCTCTTAATCTCTTCTATTTTTATCTTCAATGCGTTTGTGTTCGTATGTACACCAGTGGGAGGTTCTTTCACACAGTATTGTTCTTTAGAAAAAATTCTTATCACAACACATTAACCAAGGCTGCCAACTCCCATGCATTGGGTGTGAGACACACGCATCTGAGGGTCTTTACGCTCTCACGCTACACCAAACTCAACTCCAGTCCACTTTTTATTATAAAAACAAAAATTGATATAAATCCTCACCACGTTTTCACCTCAACCTGTGATATTACACACAAGGACCTGCCAGGTTGTTATCCAGTTCGTATTTTTGCACCAACCTTCCATCTAAACAGCAGCTCCGTGGAGCAGGAAGCAGCCCGGTGTATGCCCCTTTCAAAATTAAACAAAAAGGAGAAAGAAAAGAGGTGAGGTGAAAAATTAACAAACATGTTGGAAAGAAAGGAGAACGAGATGGATGGAGCAAAGAAACTAAAGCCTGGATTATACTTAATAAGATGTGAGACAGCAGGTTACTGATTGCACAATTTCAGCTTGTTTTTCCTGACTGAGTATAAATGAGCTGAAGACACAGTGGGCCAGAAATGATCATAAATCCTCCCTCTGCCCTCCCACAGCTCATATGAAGTATATAAACTACAATAACAATGGCTGGATAGAGTTTTTTCCTCTCAAGATCAGTGTTAAGTTGAGTGAAGTAGAGACGTTTTTTTGTAGAGGACAGCTGTCACCGGGGGACAGCAGAGGGAGAGAAGACACTCAGCAGGGGGGAAAAGACGTGCGACTCGAAGTATAAACCAGGCTTGAGAGGGGAAAAGGAAAACGTTGTGTAAGATGCAGTCTAACGATGAGTTAAATAAAGATATTATCTGTGCTGGAGGGGCCGAGGTCAGGCTGAAGCTGGGTCAGAGACACAGACCCAGCAGCACCAGGTTAGCAGCTCTGTCTGCATCCATCATCCCAGACAGGTTATATGTGTTTGTTTCTGAATGTGTTCAGGACTCACAGAACATTAAACACAGCATGTCAGAAATGTTTCACCATAAATCTTTAACCTGCTTAAATAACAAATTCAAATCAATCAACTGACTGCCAAGAAAAATACCTGTTTTCTTTATTGTAAAAGAAAAAAATCAAATAATAATCTATTTTCTTTTTCTGTTGCTACATTAATATATTGTTATTTATTTTACCAACTCAACTGTGTGTGTGTGTGTGTGGAGCTATTGTTAATTTTTTGTATTTTAACACTGAATTCTTTGCAAAAGGGCTATAAATTTATGATTGTTGCTGTTATTATTAGCAGCTGAAAACACCAGTCAGTCATGGAGTGTGAGTCCAGTCATAGAAGTGAAGAGGAGGAAGAAGATGAGGAGGGAGAGGAAGAGGAGATGTAAGAGTAGAGAAGGAGAATGAGGAAGAGGAGGAGGAGAGGAAGCACAAAAAAACAGAGCCAGCTCCTTTGGAGGATGGTTTTCATTTAACATTTGCTTTGTTTTTATGAAAAGCTGCTTGTTTAATAAGCTTTTATAAACTGATTTGTGTTTTTATTTGTATCATTGAACACATAGCCTACACACACACTCATGTTTGTTTTTGAACCCCGTGGGGACCTTGAATTGACTTCCATTCATTTTTTTTTAGACTTTATTGCCTAACCCTGACCATTTACCCTAAAATTAACCTCACAGGTACTGACCTGATCCTAAAACTAACCTAAACCTTGGTTCTAAACCTACCCCCCCCCCCGTAACTTGCATTTGGACCCGTGGGGACCTAAGCCCGGTCCATTCACTTCAGTCCCCACAAGGCTACTTTTTTGAGGAAATTTTCCCCACAGGAAAAACCCGTCCACTCTCACACACACACACACACACAGTGGTTTTGATGATAGAATAACAGTGTTTTTATACTGCAAATCAAATAATCATGTTAAAAATCAGGTATTCGTGTGAAATTATGGTTCCACATCAGTCATGTGATCAGATTAAAGGCCTCCAAACGAAGCTCTCAGGCTGAATTTAAACCTCAGTTCTCTCCTGACCTTGAGTGAAAAATATCTAACTTACCTCATAACATTTCTGACTGAATATAAATCATAAAATGCTTTTGACAGAATTCAACAGTTACTCTAAACAACATCGGATCAAGAAGATGTTTAATACTGACATATTCAACCTTTATATCTGACACATTACTGTCAGTTTCCAGTGTAGGATGTAGCCAACAGAAACAGGTGAAACTCCCCTACACCACCCAACCCTACACCCCCCCAGAGCTGCATCTGCTCATTAAGCTTTGAGTCCTAATGTTGGGTTTACATGTAGAAATTGTCAAAAGGCTTGTTTAAACTTCTTTTCCTCATGATCACAACACTTCTCACTTCTAATGTATTCACTCCCCTGCAGAAGTGTTTATGCAGTGCCTGTCTACATGGTCATTTCAGATGACTACTTTCTGGTGTCTATCACAGCTTACAATAAACAAATAAATTGGATTGTTACTTCTGGCATCAGTTTTCCTTCTCACATTAGCCTCTCCACAGTCTATGACTCTAACAGGTTTGTATCCGTGTTCTTTCTCTCTGTTGCTCTTCTTATAGCATCATTTCCTCCATGATTTGCATCATCCCTCACTGACAGCTCTCCTGTTTTTGCCTTGACCACTCAAGATTGTGGATTTGCAGGGAAAATGAAGTGAACATGGTGTGCTGCTTTCTCACTTGATTTGTGTGTAAAATACTTTATCAGCCACAATTTAGAATTGCAGACGCTGCGCTGACTGACTCACTGCTGCCAGATCCTCACATTACATGAATACAGGACTTGTTACACTGTCAACTAAGCACAAAAAAGAAGTGTTAAAATCATGTCAGTGCACTTGAATGTTGTGGGGGGAGAAGGCTTGAGTTGTTGAAAGCCATGTCAGTGAAGATGGAAGTGTGTGTGTGTGTGGGAAGGCTAGGTAAAAATGCTTGATTGAAGGTTGTTTTTGAAATGCAACTTTTAGGGCAGAAAAAAAAACACAACAACAAGGAGAAGCAGACGAAAAAAGCATGTAATGCAAAAAACAAAGCTTTTCTGGGTGAGGACTAGACTGCAGGCGAGAGCTGTTATCCTCTTTTCCTCTCCCACTCTTCATGACACACTTCATGAGTTGCCAAATTAGACGTAGAACTTATGAAAAAGTACTTGAACAAGCAATTATTTTCCCCTCTCTTCAAAATCCCTGCATTAGTGTCAGCTTATTAGGAGATGACTGCGCCTGGCATTTAGCTTGTTTCCTGGTACACAAATGAATTGAGGAAAAGCAAATATTCAAAAGAGAAATTATTAGTATGTGGCACATGCATACACAAAATACTCAGCTGCAAACAGTAAAAGGTCTTAAGAGAACTAAAAGCTCAAGTGCACCTACAGTGGGGGAAATAAGTATTTGATCCCTTGATGATTTTGTGAAATTTGCCCACTAGCAAGGACATAAACAGTCTACGTTTTAAGGCTAGGTTAATTTCTAACAATGAGAAATAAATTATTTAAAAAATCCAGAAAATCACACTGTATGAATTATTATTATTATTATTATATACATTTCTTTGCATTTTGCAGAGAGAAATAATTATTTGATCTCCTACCAACCATTAAACGTTCTGACTCCTGCAGACCAGTTAGATGCTCCTACTCAACTCTTTACCTGCAATAAAGTTCATTCCATTATCATTAAAGACAGACGTTTTAAATTGTTACCTGTATAAAACACTACAGCCCACAGACTCAATCAGTCAGACTCTGACCTCTACAACATGGGCAGGACCAAAGAGCTGTCTAAGGAAGTCAGGGACAAGATCATAGACCTGCACAAGGCTGGAATGGGCTACAAAACCATCAGTAAGATGCTGGTGAGAAGGAGACAACTGTTATAGTAAGAAAATGGAAGAAATACAAAATGACTGTCAATCGACACCGATCTGGGGCTCCATGCAAAATCTCACCTCATGGAGTATCCTTGATAATGAGGATTGTGAAAGATCACCCTAAAACTACACGGGAGAACTTCTTCATGATCTCAAGGCAGCTGGGACCAGTCACCAAGAAAACCGTTGGTAACACATGACGTTATAATGGATTATAATCCTGCAGTGCCCCCCCTGCTCAAGAAGGCACATGTGCAGGCCTAGTTTGTCAAGGAACACCTGGATGGTTCTCAGTGATTGGGAGAAGGTGCTGTGGTCAGATGAGACAAACATTGAGCTCTTTGGCATTAACTCAACTCTCCATGTTTGGAGGAAGAGAAATGCTGACTATGACCCAAAGAACACCGTCCTCACTGTCAAGCATGGAGGTGGAAACATTATGTTTTGGGGTGTTTCTCTGCTAAGGGCACAGGGCTACTTCACCACATCAATGAGCAAATGGATGGAGCCATGTACCATAAAATCCTGAGTAACAACCTCTTTCCCTCTGCCACGATGGGTCATAGCTGGGTCTTCCAGCACAACAATAACCCAAACATAAAGCCAAGGGAACAAAGGAGTGGCTCAAAAAGAAGCATATTATGGTCATGGAGTGGTCTAGCCAGTCTGCAGACCTTGATCTCATTGAAAACCTAAGGAGGGAGCTGAAACTCTGAGTTGCCAAGCGACAACCTCAAGATCTTAATGATTTAGAGATGATCTTCAAAGAGGAGTGGACCAAAGTTCCTCCTGACATGTGTGCAAACCTCATCAACTATAAAAAAAGGCTTGCTAACAAAGCAAAATCCACATCCGCTACATTAAATGTAAACATTGGATGAAACAAGCATGGCTGATAATTTAGTTTTCTCGATTGCACAACTTCAGAAATGATAAACTCATGCTAATATGTAGATTTACTTCTGTAAACACAACATGCTGTATGTAACATGTCTTTATAAGCACACGTGGCACACTCAGGAGCCCTTGGCGTGTTCACACTGGAGAGTGATGGAGGTTGCATCTAAATTATAATGTGAACCAAGGAAAAAAAATAAATTCAAAACATTACATATGAGCAAAAAGCGAGCTAGCAGTCAGCTCTCCTTACACTTCATGAACCTTACATTCCTTTAGCTACTCCACTAAAGTATTGAACATATTTTTCTCCCATTTATTACATCAATATTCAATTAACCTTTTCATTTGCTGCTTCAAGTGAGCATCAAAACTACTTTGTCATATTGAGCAAATAGTATAGATTTTCACTTAAAAAAAAATCACTATGCAGTTTAAATGCCAAATTTATTATGTACAGAAAGAAAAGGCACAGTATGGTGTGACAGCTAGCATGACACTGGATAATCTTATGCACAACACAAATACAAGAGATGACAGAACCATTTATTTGGATCAGAACAAGTCATGTACTGACCACTGGCCCTAATTAGTGATGGGTCAGTCTCAAAAGGTTGAATCAGACGAGCCGACTCACTTGATGGGAGTCGGATCCTCTTTGTTTTCCTTTAGTTTGCTTTGTGATCAATTACATGTGAGAATATGGGACATGGGTGGGCAAACTTAGTCCTCGAGGGCCGCTCTCCTGCTTGTTTCATGTTTCTCTGCTCCAACACCTGGTTTGAATGGATCTTGAAGTTTAACACTTAACTTGTTATTTAAATAACTTTTTAATAACAAACCGCTGCCTGTAAATAAATAAATGTCCACTCGAGGACTCAGCATTTTAAATGAATTTAAAAAAAGGAAAAGTTTGAATAAAGTATTAAACAAAAAGAATTAAAAGATTGACTGCTATTGTAACAGAACAATACAAAACATTAGGCAATTATAAGGATTCTCAAAAAACACCTTCAGCATTTATATTTGCCAGGTTAAGATAAAATATGAGGCTGGAGGATAATAAGTTAAGAGTCGTTTGGGAGCCGACTCTTCTCTGGGAGCTGTTCAACAAAGCCAGCTCTCTGAAAAGAGCCGAACTTCCCATCACTACACCTAATCTTTAAAACAACATTTTCAACTCCCTTTTCCTCAAATGCATCTTAATGAAATATCCTATCCTTTGGTAAAGTGACTGTCACAAGATGAATGTTTGTAAAATCATGTATAGTCATTTCCAATGTTGTTAGTAATTTATGACTATAAAATAAGCCACTTGACCTCTATGTGTCGAGCAAGTACTGCATCCTATCAATGTATAAAGCTGCAAAAATATAATTTGTCTTTTTGTTAACCTCTGGAAGTTGTTTATTTTTCATTAACACATGACTTTAATAGCTGCTGTTCGTAATAATTTAATGGAATTCACATCATAAGCTAGGAAAATAAATAATTATTGCCAATATTTCTGTCCAATCTAATTCTCAATTTTATTTTTATAGTAATCAAAATAATGACATTAATTAAATAAATGTGCACAATACATGGAACTCAAAGCCAGTGAGTAGAAATACATAATTTGACATTTAAAATCATCAGCAGTCTGACCTGGGGATGTCTGGTCTGTGTACTTTTTGGTCAATTTTCATTTTTAAAACGGATATTGAAAAACAAAAACAAAAAAAAAATGGATGGTTTTTTTATTTTCATTTTATTCTTTGAAAACTGTGAAGCCTACTGGAGAATCTGGTCCTTACCTGTAAACTCACCTGCTGTTTATCCTTGTCCTCACAGCTTGCATCAGTGAGCTCTCACCATTATCATACTTCATCTGGCTCCTGGACTCAGTCTCTCTGCATCGCCTCCAAAATCCTTTCTATTTTATATTTGGTTTCTCTGAGTCATCTGTTCTCTTCTCATGCTGTTAATACATTGACATTGCTCCTGAGTACCTGACAAACACATTTTGCATTGGTTTAATAAGGGAAACAAGACTGCAAACACAAAATACATACAGACCATATTTATTTTCACTCAGATTTTTAAGTATGTTGTCACAAAGGCGTTAATCTTTAATCGTGATTTTTTATCGAATTGATTCTGTCATTTTATCTTGCAGTTTATCGGTGGTGAAATTGACATTCTATTTCATCAGGCTTTTAAACAATTTTAAGGTTATAGCACCAAATAAAAAGTAGACAGCACCAAAATATAACATTTTATCTAAATAGTGGCTGAGTTTCATGACAATCTGATGGACAAACATGTTTTTTTAAGACCCCAAATGTGTCGATGTGATGATGGTAGCAAAACAAACATTTTCTCTCTGATCCTCGATTGATTAATAATAAACCTCAACAACCAATGTTAAGAGCATGCCATTTCCTACTTCTTCTGAAAACTGCATCCAACTATCTCAAGAAATAAAGAAGTTGTGGCCGTTTGTTTTTGTTGCAGAATCATCACAAGTTCTCGGTTTTCAATGTTAACCACCAGGAAAAATTAGAGCAATTTTTTGATGATAAAAATGGCCATAAGTTCCTTGTTCCATCACTAATATTAACAGGAGCTGGAGGCGAGGCTGGACCCATGAGCAGGCAGGCATACAGGTTCAAAGTAAAAATATTTATTAAACAAAAAGCTGACTAGGCAGCAAAAAACAATACCAAGGAGCACAGGAGGGAGCCAGGGCAGAACACAAAGAAACCATTAAACAAGGAGCAAAAAAGAGCAGTGATCGGACAGAGCTGGAGAGGAAATGAGCAGAATAAATACCAACGAAGCTGAGTGGAAAGTGGAAACAGCTGCAGTGATTACAAGTGACAACAGGTGGGAGAGAGAGAAGGCTGATGGCTGGAGAACTGAGGTGAGGAATGACACAGAGCACAGGAAAAAACTAAAATACATACACAAAAACACAGATTGTCACAAATATAGACAATATCGGTACTAATCTTTTAGTTGTTTCCAGCTCTACCCATTGCACTTGTAAAAAGAGTAATTCATGGACTTTTTCTGTGTCATACCTAGTGGTGTGGCTCTTATTTACCTGCTGCTTCCAAGTCCAGTTTAGAAAATAGTTTGAGCTTTAAAATATAGAATCCTCCATTTTAACAATCATGTTTGGCAGGAGAGAAAACAAATGATCTCTGCTGCACTTTACTATTTTTACTTTATAAACTGAAACTTTATAAAACAGGTACCAAAGACACAGCACTTGACTTGCTAACTGGAACTTTTTGTTTCTTCTTCTGCAGCTCACGCGTTCTCTGAGCTCACGAGTGCCCCCTACAGTTCGCTCATGAAAAAATTTTTCCTCCACTCGTGTCTTTTCTCAGCCATTTCAGCTCACTGAACTTTAGTTTATTTATTCATTCATTTCTTAAAAAATATAATAATTCCGTATTTATGATACAAATCATAAATAAAAGGTAGCAGAAGAAGAAAAAAAATCTTATATCTGCCCTTTTTTTCGAAAAAATAAATTTAAACAAAAATAGTTTTCAAATAGCAAAACCAAAATGAATAACATAACAAAAAAGACAAAAAATAAATAAAGATTAAACTCCTAGAACAACTTATATAAATACAAATTATACAATTACATATTTCTCCAACAGACTAAGCTTTATCATTTTCTTAAATACACCCACTGATTTGGTGTTTTTAACTCCATCTTCCAGATTATTCCATAATCTTATTCCTTGGATCGATGTACACCGTTCCTTTAAACTGGTTTGAACTTCAGGTCTTACAAACTTCTCTACCCCCATAAGATTGTGAAAACTCTCTTTTAACAAAATGCAACTGGATGTTTGAAGGTAATGTGTTTTTATGAGCCCTATACTGATAAAATACAAAATTCAACCAAATCATAGAATTTCAATAACTTCAACTGATGGAACAATGTATTTGATGGGTGATTGTGATGCTTTCTAGTAATAATACTTATGGCTCTTTTTTGTAAATCAAAAATAGGATTTGTAATAGTTTTACAAGCTTTCCCCCAAACATCAATACACCAAATAAATTGTGTAACAATTATTGCATTATACAGTATAAACAATGCTTTGTCATTGAAAAACTCCTGTAGGAGCCATAACTTGCCTTTAAAGCAGTCATGTGTGGGTGTGGTGGCATCTGGTGGTGGGTGTCACTTCAGGTGTGGTGGCATTATTAGTTTGAGTGTGTGCAGGTGTATGAGCAGAGCCTGGATCTTGTGATGGGGTGATCATGGGTGACCAACTTTCTGTTGACCGTTAAATCTACCCTGTTGGAACTACCATTGTACAAAAACATTATATCTGACAAAGTAAGTGAACGTTTGTTTATTGAAGCTGACAACATGGATCAATAAAAGTCCAGAGAGAGTTATGATTTGATGGGTAATCAATACACACCCATGTTTAGCCTGCCGCAACGTTTGGTAAGGTATTTTTAATTTTTGTTTTCGCCGCAATAACTCCCTTACTTTATGCAGTACTGCAATGAAGGTTTATTTGGTATCATTGAGAATAAATAATTCATTCTTGGTAGCACCATCATTTTAATTGAAGCAACTCTTCCTATAAGTGATATGTGTAGAGATTTCCATCTAGTAAGATCATCTTCTATTTTAAAGTGGGATGTGATTTAATTTTATTAAGTCTTCCAATCTGAGAAAAATATTAATACCCAAATACTACCTGACTGCAGTTGTGTATTAGGAGAGTAGTAAAAACAGTCAATTGGAAGAACTGTAGATTTTAACCAGTTTATAGAGCAGTCAGATACTCTTGAAAAAGAGTTTAGTACTTCAATAACCTTAGATAGAGAGTTTTCTGAGTGCTGAAGAAAAAGTAAAACATCATCAGCATAAAGACTAATTTTATGTTCTGTGTTCT
>JARVJO010000269.1:23943364-23958240 GCA_031762555.1 Cynodonichthys magdalenae
TCCATCATAGCTCTGCTGGGGAAGCCCTGAGTGTGCCTGAAGGACCCCTTGCATGCAGTTGCGCTAAACTACCAGTAAGTGGCTCTAAAGAATCGCCGCACATCAGTTTTGGTGAAATTTATTAACATTTTTTTTATCTGTTACATCCAGGGACATTATATTAGCATTTAGTGCACTGCGTCTCTGAAGATCGGTCGATCAGTGCTGCGGGCGACTCACCGTGTTGGTGACCCCTGCTCTAGAAATTACTGTCCAGAACTAAATCTAAAGCCCAAATACACTCTACAGGCCTGTATTGATGCTTGTGTGCATATAAATCCAATAAAACCTCAGAAACTGGAGTCTCTTCACTCCAAGAGCAAAAACGTAAAAATACCATAAAACTCCGTATCTTGTGAAAGTGTAATTTCCACCAGATTAGTTCAGGCTAACAGGTTGTTCTCGCTCCTTGAGATCCTCCTAGCGCTTCAACAGCAGTCCAACGATGATCAAAGAGATGATCTCCACGCGCTCCACAGCTACTTCTCCTCGTTCCCACGTTGCCAGAGGTACTCCGAATGACACGGACACTCAGAGTGACTATCTGGAGTTTGTCTGTTGTTATCCAGTTCGGTAAGAATCTTCTGCAGCTTCTTAAGATCCACGAGGTTAGCAAAACAGCAGCCTACAGAAGTCCTCATTAGCAAATGGCTACTTTAGCCTTGCTCTGACTCAGACACACTGTCAGTGGCAGTAAAAACCAAAACAAAACAATTTAAACACGTTTTTAATCACTTTACATAAACTTGGGCATTTTAAGAAAATAAAGAAATCAAAATGAATTTATCCCTTTGTTATTAATAATTCTATGGCTCACTTAAATTTTAAAATTGATGCAATACTTTCTTTTTTTTTCATCCAGGTTACACTTATAAGGAGATACCCCAGAAGACCCCCCCCCCTATTTCCTGACCTGTCCAGACATCTGCTCATGTGTCCTCATTTCTGGTTGTGACATCCTGTTGCATCACTCCCCTTAGGGGCAGGTAACACCTACCCTAGAAGTGGGTACTACCACCCTTAAGGGACAGTAACTCCGCCCACAGCTGTAAAAAGGGGTGGTCCCACCTATAAAATGCTTTTGATGAAAGGGTTTCCATATAGTTAGTACTCTGCCTGTAATTCACTAACAGGCATCAGAAACATGTTATCAACCTACCAGCTTTAGCAGGACAGCAGTGATGTTTTCCCATCCTGCTGTAAAACTTTGACTTTTTCTGATGATATCATGTCAGTAAACTGACATAAAAGGTTGCCGAGCTTTGAGTTAAAGATGAAGATTGGCATTAGGAGAAAATAGTAAAAGGAGACACCAGCCTTGCTCTGCCTCCTGCTGGTGTCTGAAGAAAATTTCAAACGATCAGAAACAGGAAAGCATGAGGAAAGATCTGGATCAGTGTCTCGTTTCTGGGTTTATGTATTTTGTATTCTGTAACTTGTGTTTCATCAGTTTATCCCTGACATTAGTTTCTGCAGGTTTTTGATCAGTCTCTTTTTTCTCCCTGGAGTTCCATATGTCATCTCACATTCTCCCTTAGTCAGCCTCCTCTGTATTCTTGCTACGTCTGCCTCAACTGTTCCCGTCTTCCTCGTTAGTCCCATCTGCAGTCAGTTTCTCACCAACCTTAGCTCTGTATGTTCAGTCCTTCACCTTCACATCAGTCCAGCTTTATATGGTTTCAGTCTCAGTTCTCCTGGCGTATGCTGAGCACTCCTATGTCAGTAAGTTTTTCTGTTTTTTGTGTTGTTTTGCTTAAAGCATTTTTATTTTATGAGCTCCTTCGGTTTGTTTGCATCTGAGTTGAACCTCACAGAGAACCGTGACAATCAGACTGGGAGAAAACCTTTATGCAAATCGTTTTGGATCATAACTCCAGAGTGATGTCTCTCACCAGTTCTTTTCCTTCCTCAGTTCATTTTGCATTTGTTGTTGTTTGGATGGAGGGAGGATTTTAATTCAATGCTTTTATGTCAAGCAGAGTTAGAGAGGAAATCAGCTGCACTCAAACAACTGTTACTGTATGTCAGAGTTTTCTGGGTTCAGTTTTCTTTTTAAATGAAACACTCATATTATATGTTATGAATAACTCTCAGCTATTACCACGCCAGATATTACCTAAATATAAGTCAAACTGACTGAGCCTGTATTCATTTTTGTGTTGGCTAATGTAAAAACTGCAGTGGCCATGTTGAATTGGACTGACTCCAAAAGATTTGTGAAACAATCGTAGTTGTCATCAAAAGATTACTTCAGGGAAATTCATTAAAAAGCCTATACTGGTTTGTGCAGTATCCTGCTAACAGACATACAGGAGTGATGCCAGGAGTTATTGTTAAAATGTTAAACAATCATGTCAGACAATGTATAAAACTTGGATTATGTGTCATGAAATATTCTCTACTACTACTACACCTAATCTTAGCAAAATTAAATGATTTGTAGGTATGTTTGTGTTTTTATGGTCAGTTAGCTGTGGTAGCCATCTTGAAAAAAACCTGAATTAGTTGTAAGTGTATATCCATCTGTTACTTTCTGGATGTTTAATTAAAATATGTCCAGTGGTTCATCAAAGATTTTGCTGACAAACATGAACACACAATCCATTACATCCCACCTGGTGTCTGGTGATAAGATCTGAAAAAACATCGTCTCTCTTCAGAGCCTCAGCACACGTGTGTTGGCGCGTGCGTGTTCATGTTGACAGTGTCGGTGACGTAAGGGCCCCCAGGCTCCCCTCTCTCTCTCTCTCCCTCTCCCTCTCTCTCTCTCTTTCTCTGTCTCTCTCCCTCTCTCTCTCTCTCACACACACTCTCTCCAGCAGTTGGGTGCAGCAGCAACAGACGCTCGATGCTCCTCTCGATGTGCAGAGAGGAGCAGGAGGATCGGATGAGCTCTGGGGATGAATGGCTCCTCTCTCTCTCCTTCTCTCCTTCTCTCTCTTTGGGAAGGTTTGCTTCCTTTTCTTTTCTTGCTTTCCTCTGGACTTGGGTTCTCCTTGCGCCTGAGCTTTGGAGGCTGGAAGGAAAGGCAGCTTTTCATCACTGATGCACCTTTGTCTGGATATTTAAAAAGTGAATATTTGGGTTTTATCATTATTACTATTATTATTATCTGTGACATTTTTTCCCTCCTGGATCTAAACGGCGTGACGTGTTTTCCTGTGTGGATCGGCTGAGTGGGAGGGTTCGACAGTCCATGTCGCCCACTGAATATTTGTCTGCAGCTGACAGTGCTTGATCTGGGAGAAAATGTTGAATAAAACGGGCTGAGCTGTAAAGGGAGAAGGTGCTGCAGCACCAGTTCTCCTCTGAAAATGTGCCAAGTCCACCAGCTTCACAGGATTTAATTCTTTTTTGCCTTTTTTCCTTTCATTTTCTTCATAAGGACCAATATTAGTTCTCATTTATAAGTTTTTTGTTACATTTTTTGAATCCAAAGTGAAGGTCAGTGAAGAGATTTGCGCCGATCCGTGCGCCATGTTCTCATTTTAACACCAAATTACTGGTGTTGTGCCTGTTCATCGCTCTCCTCTGTGTGTGTGTGTAAATATGTGTGTGTGTGTTCATGTGTGTGAGCGCTTCTCCCTCCTCTCTTTCCTCTCCTGTTCACGAGAACTCACTCCTTCCTGTTTTTCCCCCCTTTGAGGCTCAGGCTGCGAAGGTAAATGCTGGATCTATGTTTCAGCGCCCCTTTCTGGCTGTAAAAATGCTGAGCGGCATCCTGTTTCTGAGCGTCCTAACGGTCACCAGCCTGTCACCATCTGAAAGGGAGAGCCGCAAAAGTTCACCTCTTAAAGACATCTGCAAGATGCGCTGTGCCTGTGAGGAGCGTGAGAACATCCTCAACATAAACTGTGAGAACAAGGGATTCACCACGGTCAGTCAGTTCCAGGTACCACTAAATAAAATTTCCCAGTTCTTTTTGAATGGAAACTTTCTGTCAAGGCTCAGCCCCAACGAGTTTATCAGTTATGGAAACGTCACCTCTTTGCATTTGGGGAATAATGGATTGCAGGAGATCCGAACTGGGGCTTTCAATGGACTCCATTTGCTGAAGCGGCTTCACCTGAACAACAACAACATGGAGGTGATTAAAGAGGACACATTTGCTGGACTGGAGAGTTTGGAGTATCTACAAGCAGACTATAACTACATCAGCACCATTGAGCCTGGTGCTTTTAGCAAGCTGAACAAGCTTAAAGTGCTGATTCTCAATGACAACCTGCTGCTAGCTTTGCCTGCCAACATTTTTCGTTTTGTGCTCCTCACACACTTGGACTTACGAGGTAACCGACTCAAGATGCTTCCTTTTGCTGGAGTACTGGAGCACATTGGTGGCATAATGGAAATCCAGCTGGAGGAAAACCCTTGGAACTGCACCTGTGACTTGATTCCCCTCAAATCCTGGCTGGACACCATCTCTGTGTTTGTGGGGGACATTGTGTGCGAAACACCATTCAGACTGCACGGCAAAGATATTACCCAGCTCATAAAGCAGGACCTGTGCCCACGCAGGAATGCAGGAGAGCGTGCTCAGCCTGCTTCTGACTCCAACTTCCAAGGAGCACCACACCCAACTTACCACGCCAGTGTCATCACCCCCACGCGCTCCCCAAAAGCTTCCAGGCCACCCAAAATGCGCTACAGGCCCACTCCTCGTATCTCAAAGGACAGACACGTGTTTGGACCCATAATGGTTTACCAAACCCGGTCCCCTGTTCCCATGCTGTGTCCCAGTGTCTGTGTTTGCACATCCCAAAACCAAGACAGTGGACTGAACATCAACTGTCAGGAGCGGAAGCTACAGAACATCAGTGACCTGAATCCCAAGCCCTCTTACCCAAGGAAACTTCACCTAACAGGTAACTACCTACAAGTGATTTACAGAAGGGATTTGATGGAGTACAGCTCCCTGGAGTTGCTCCATTTAGGAAATAACAGGATTGCAGTGATACAAGAAGGTTCTTTTGAGAATCTAACCAACCTTCGGCGGCTTTACCTGAATGGGAACTACATAGAGTCGCTCTCTCAGTCTCTGTTTGGAGGCCTGCAGTCCCTCCAGTATCTTTATCTGGAATACAACATCATTAAAGAGATTTTACCACAAACATTTAACTCTCTGCACAACCTCCAGCTGCTTTTCCTCAACAACAACTTGTTGAGATCCCTCCCTGACAATGTGTTTGGGGGCACCATGCTCACTCGACTCAACCTGAGGAACAATCACTTCTCATACCTTCCTGTTCAGGGTGTTCTGGACCAGCTGTCAGCATTCATACAGATTGACCTGCAGGAAAACCCCTGGGACTGCACCTGCAATATTGTGGCTCTGAAAAACTGGATGGAGCTGTCCAGCACCAGTGTGGTGGTTAATGAGATCACCTGCGACTCACCCTCAAAGCACGCAGGCAGGCTGCTGCGTTCGCTGCGCAATGAGGCCATATGTCCGGAGCCCAGTGAGCCCCCCCCACCCTGGTATGCACCCTCAACTAAAGCCCCAACCCTAATGAGTCCCACCACTGAAGCCGCCACCCCATCCCCTCCGTCTGCTTTTTCTTCCTTTAGCTCAGTGGTCCCTACAGAGTCCCACCTGCAGACTCCAGAGCTACATCCTGAGGTCCCCCTCTCTGTCTTGATTCTGGGCCTGCTTGTTGTTTTCATTTTGTCCGTGTGCTTCGGTGCAGGACTCTTTGTTTTTGTCTTGAAGCGGCGCAAAGGGGTGGAGCATGTTCCTACAAGCGCCAACAATTTAGATCTCAACTCTTTCCAAGTGCAGTATGGTTCGTACACTCCAGAACCGACCCAAAACAAAAGCTCTGAAAGCCACGTTTACAACTACATCCACCCACCCGTCAGCTCTATGTGCCAAAACCCCATCTACATGCAGAAGGACGGTGAGCAGGTCACATATTATCGCAACCTGAAGGAGCTAAGCTTTGGGACCCGAGACTCAAAGAAGGATGAAGTCCTGACCTGCAACCCAGGGACCTACACCATCAGCACAGTGGATTTTATGGATAAATCACCAACTCTATGCAGTCTGACCACGCCTGAGGCCCCAGAAATGCTGTATCAAAACTTAGGAGAGAGGCCCAACAAGGCGCTCCCAACAGCCGCAGGTGCTCCTCCATACACTTACAACTTCTGCACGCTGCCTAAGAGACCCTGCATTGTGCCCTCTTATGGGGCCACAGCCAGGCAGCATGTGGCCAACCAGGACAGGCTGAACAAAACTGTGCTGTACGGCACTCCACGGAAATACTATGGGCCAGAATACGTCTTTAAAAACAACGAGCACCCATCACTGCTGCTCCCAGGGAAGTTAAAACCAGAACCAGACTACCTGGAGGTTCTGGAGAAACAGACTGCAATGAGCCAGCTGTAAGATAGCAACACAGTTCTGCTCCTGGTTTTATTCTAACCACAGTTACTGTCATAATAATCCTCACTATATATCTATTGTTTCTGTGTTTAATCCCACGAACTGTAGGTGAACCAAATCGTTTCTTTCTCTTCTCTCTCGATTTTTTTTTCAAAGATGTATAAAAAATATAAGAAGTATATTATTATGTAGTTCTATTTTTCCCTTCTAAAAAGTATAAATTTCTTCTTTTTTTTTGAAATATAAAATCCATAAAGACTCTGATGACAGCAGGTATGTAATGAGCAGGGACTGTGTAAAACCACAGCTGTGTGCTTCTTGTGATGCTGTGTTTGATTATTCCTGAGGGGAAAATGAATAAAAGCAGTCCTTCCTGTTTGTAGAAGAACTGCTACAGATTGATATTCCTGTATATATGCACCCTACAGTTAAATGGTGAGTGTTCAAATGTAACGGAAAAAGCTTTTTTCAGTAGCCCAACCATGGCAAATCTTAACATTAATATCCAAAAAGTGCCTTTGCACTCATCTATTTTATTAACAATGCTCTACGATTTTTTGAAGTGGTGTATTTTAATGAATCAAATCTTTATGTAAAATAGCAGATTTATTTGTCCGTTGAAAACAAAAAAGTAAAACACGAACTTGAGACCAGGTGTGAAATAATATCTATTCATTCTTAATATGGGAAACTTTATTTTTTCTTCTGCTTTGGTTATGAAGTGTCTTGTTATGAAGTAAAATGTACAACTTGCAGAGAAAAATGTATGCTGTAGAGGAGCAATACAGTGCGGCAAGACTGCGCCATTAAATTTTCACAGAAGCACTTTGTCAAGATCCTGAGCTCCAGGTCATTTTTTGAGTCTATGCAGAGTTGTTCATGTTGAGGTGCTGCGTTTTTCTGACTGTGTGCAAGTGTGTGTTGTAGGTGAAACTTGCATCACTGATGAAAACATGATAAACACTCTAATTGACAGTATAGATGTTTTTCATTTTTCTTCTTCTGAGTGATAGATGCTGCTGATTCCTAGTTTCTTGGAGCTGACACATGATCACACACCCCACTGAGCACGTACTAATTACACTACTTGAATATAGTTGTGAGCTGGGAAGTGATTGTTTTGCCAGAAAAGCTACTGATTGGGCTCTGAGTCAAACTAAATGCAGGAAAAGAAATTCCTTTTCTTCCTTTCTATAAGCTTCCACAGAGGAGAATTGTTATTAGTGCAGCAGTTAACATTAGTGAGTAGTACCTTTAGATGGTGGTAATGTGCCTGTGCAGAATACAGAGGATAGTCTGCAGCGACACAAAACACTGACTGTTAAACACCCGTCCTCCTTTTTATTCAGAGGCTATGTGCATCAAGATGAAGAGAAAGACGTGTTATTTTTAATCAGGTTTAATCAATTTCAATATTCATTTCTCTCAGCTAGTTATTATTAGTATCGTATCAGCTGTGGCATCAGTCATAGAGCATAAAGTATGAAGCAAAGTGCAGATGACATTTTTCAAGTGGGCTGTTTACAGTATATATTAATGCGCTGCTGCAAGAAAGAAAATAAAAGATTATTATAAATAATAATAATAATAATACAACTATCACTACTACTAATATCAATAACTTAACATTATTCAATCCGGTGTAGAAACTTCTTATTGTTAAGCTTTTTCTTGAATGAAAAGTATTTTGGTATCTGTTACTTTGGTATTGCTGAGTACTGCAAAAGAAATGTTGCTGTATATTAATACACAAAACTATATAGATCATATTATGATACCTTTATTCATTATGATAATATAAATCTAAACAAATCAATAATAATACCTTTCAAATGATTTTTTGTGTGAAAATGCATTGTTTATGCTGAGTGCTAATTGATTTTTTTAAAGATGCTAAAAGATGTTCAAGTCTGAAGGTACATCTAAATTAGCAAAAATAGTTGTAGGTATTAGTAAAGCAGTAGCTAAATGTAGCAAAACAGGTGCTAAAGCTAAAATGAACAAAACATTAGCTAAAAATAATCAAAACAAATGCTTAAATACACTGCAGCTAAAAGTAGTTAAATAGTTGTTACAGCTAAAATCAGCAAATCAGTAGCTAAAATTAGTTCAACTGTACCTAAAAGTAACATAATAAGACAAACTTACAGTAAATGTGCTAAAGCAGATTTCAGGGAGTCACGAAAAAGTTGTCACACATTATGAATGAAGCTTTATGTTTTAGTTTAAAATGGTTAAATTACCACAAAGTATGCTGACTCAGCATTCACACAATAACAATCCCATGTATAGAAATATTAGTCTCAGGTGTGTCTGTCTCCTCACCGTCAGATATAATGTTAGAGGAGACCCCCACAATGCATTGAGATTATCCAATCAGCTCTGACTGCACTATGCCTGTCTGCGTCTTTTAACCGAAATGTGCAGTTTTATTTATTGTTTCTCTGTGTTGCATTAAAAACACACATGCAGGGATTCTGTTGCAGTACCATTTGTACTGTATGTGTTTGTTCAGCACACACACATGTGTGGTAACCCAAATATTGTTCATTTGACAGAACAGAATCACTCTAAATATACGATCTGATGTGAAATACAGAAGTTTATCATTAGCCAATGTAGCATTCTTTCACATTGATACATGGTTTTGGAGAAGAAATTGTTTTGTAAGCCTGAAAACTATACAAGACAAAATAAATGAGCCCTTGTTTGGCTAGCTATTAGTCTAGTCTTGAGAGCTTTCTGCCCTTTAATCCACACATTGTGCTCTATGACTGATGTCACTGGTAATAAGAGGCTATTGATAACTATTTGACAAAGCATCACTTTAATAACGACTACTCTATTTATCAGAGATTTAGGGTTTATCAGTTTGTGAGGCTGGATTTAGATCATCTGATCCTGTGGAGCTCATAAAGCTCTCATTCTGTTTCTGTTTTCAATCCTTCAGCTCAAGTTGGCTTGGTTTATACTTTGTGAATAACCTAATAGCAGCCAAATTCTTCTCTTCTCCCTCTTCTTCCCTTTTTCCATCTTCACTCAAGTTTCCCTTTCTTCCTCCACCTCCTGCTCTTTCTTTTATCTCCACATTTTCTTTGTTTCTCACTGCTGGCTGTTGTGTTGCTATCCAAGGTGCTGAAATGTTGCTGGAAATACCATCCAATGTAACAGACAGAAGTTGGTTCATGTTTATGAAAACACTTGAATCCACCCCTAACCCCCTACTCCCGTTTTTATGCATCTTAGTGGAAACCTTTCCTAAAGTAATCAGCCTGTCTGAGCCTGGGGGACAGAGGAGCTGCATTTATTGCCAGCACGCTGCTTTGTTTGCTACTTTCAGCCCTTTTTGTTAATCACTGCTTGATTTGTTTGTACTGAAGGGCAATTCTAGTAGTGGAAAATTATGTTTGCCTTTTCTTTATATTCACAGCTCCCTGGTGACTGTTGAAAAATCAGGGGGGGTGAAATGCATTTTAAATTACTGAAAGGCTTAAAGGTAGCCCTTGAAGTAAAATGTACAGAAATTACAAAAAGGAAAGTTCCAACTCTGATCCAAAATTAAAGGCCTAGCATTCCTTGTGTTAGACTAAGACTGTCTCACATTGAGACATGAAGTTGTAGCAGTTTTGGTCAAACCTACAAGAATAGGCCCAGCCTCACACACGAGGTGTCCTGCTCACACAATATGTTTTAAATCATGGATCTCTGCTACAACTACACAACTTTTCATTTCAATATTTGTAAAAATGAGGAATTTTTGTACAGGCTAAGATCACTTTGTGAATTAGTTTTAACTAAAACATTATTGATTGATGATTTTTGGAAAGTTTTAGTAGAATCCATCCAATGATTCAAGTGATATTTTGCTAACAAACACAGTTCACTAACAATTAAAACCAATGTTTTTAGCAAAGATCTTGAAAAATGAGCTATAACCACACCAATTTCTAAGACAATATCTGTAAAACTGAGAAACAAACAGTTTTTTTTGTTTGGGGCAACTTTTCAAAAGGATTTACATCCAAAGTGAATCAGCTGCAGAGATGCATCCAATAGTAACTTTCTCCATGATTCAATAAAAAGTGTAGTTAAAGTTTTATCTCCACTGACAGTTCAGTCTGAAGCTTGGACAGGATGACTTTATGGCAGACAGGACTGTGTTTAGTTTATAAGTTATTTGTTGAAATTCAAATGGCATCAGATGATGTAAAGAGTTTCAAAAACTCAAGTTTTTATTCTAAACTAACTAGTTTTCTTTGTGCTGTGTTCACTGGTTCATATAAAAATATTCATAAAAACCTATTTCATGCTCCTTTCAGACTTGTGCTGCCTTTCATTAATCTGATGACAATTAAAGCTGTTAATGAGTTGTGTGAATGAACCCACCTGGTGTGTTAAATCACCATTTGCAGCAGTGATGCTACGAGGCCAGACCTCATGTCCTGCGTTCTGCAGGGTTTGATTTTCTGTCCAGCAGAAATCTGAACTGCTTCAGTCACATTAAACAAAGGATGCTCAGTGGAGATGGACTCATTTGGTTGGAGTTTGAAACCATCATCTACTCAATGTTTGTGTTGTGGATGAATCTCAGTTTATAGGTACATGAGGTTTGACCTCAGTTTAATCAGTAAAGGCTAGTGAGTAGAGAAAAATACAACGTGCGTGCTGAGAGCTGAATGATGTTTCAGAAATTTGTGGAAGAAGCAGAAACTTAACTGTTAAAGCAAAAAACCAGAACATTAGCTAAAAACTAGAGCAGTAGCTAAAAGCTAAAGGAAAAGCACTAAATGAAAACAAGGCATAGCAAAATGCTGCCTGAACGCAGCAACATTTCAGCTCAAAGTGGCACAATTAAAACTTAAAGCTAATGTAGCAAAAGACAAAAATATCAAAAATCGATCTAATGAATAAAGGCTGACTAGAGACTCACTGTCTCAGTGAAGATCAGAGAACTGACTGAATGAAATCTGTACAAAACACCTGAAAATGGTTTATTAAAAGTCTGACATGTTACCATTAACAGTACTTTTATCAGTCTGAGTGCCCTGTCCTGAATATATCCTCCTGCTTCTGTCTACACTTTATATATTTCTAATATTTGATCTATTTGTTTCTGACCATGGCTGTGTCTCAGGTCATGGTCTGGGTCCTCATGAGCACGTAGGGCCAGGTGGGCCACATCCTCCCTGGGGGGTAGGCTGCTCAAACCTGCTGTGAAATGAGACGGTCTATCCTTCGCCTGACGTCAGCTTTACGTGAGTTTGATTGACCACGCCTCCCCCGTTACCATAGTGATCAGTTTCATATCAGACTGGTTCCTGTATTTACACGTCTTTTTACTGGAAGAGTAACTTCACAGTTAAAACGTTACACGTAAATAAAGAAAAAAACATCAATAAACCAGGTTTAGCTCCAGCAGCACTTTTAGTTGCATTTTTTTATTCAACATCTTATTGCAGCATAAATTTCAACAGCTAAGTTGCTAAACTTACTTTTTAAAACAAATTGTTCAGTTCGTGGTGAATTTCCAAACTACGCAGACTTGTTAAAAAAATAAAAACTCCACCGTCTTTGTTTCTCTGTTATTTTGCTGCATTGCATCCTGGGATATCCTCGGCCGGTGAGGATACTCTCATGCATCCTCAGATTTCCAGAGTTTGTCGGCCGCAGGAGGAGGAGCCTTGTTATTGGGACAGTCCTCGGTGCGGGGCAGTGATGTATGCAGCTGACAGATGTGCACTCATGAGGACCCAGACCCTGAACTGAGACACAGCCTGTGTACTACAGATTCTGCACAACTATAGTGAGAGAGAGTACAAATACCCACTAGGTTGTTTTGCAGCTGAATCTCAAGCTGAGATATCTGCAATCCACCAGTGTGTGGCATCTCTCAAAGACCTTCAGTGTACACAGAAGGAAATATTCATCCTAACAGATAGCCAAGCTGCTATTAGAGCTCTCCAACACTTTACATCATTACTGGTTGGGAGTGTGCTGAAGCAGTCAACCAACTGGGGAGAGATAACAGAGTTACTGTTAAATGAATACCAGGACATACTGGCATTTATGGTAACCAGAGAGCTGACTGCCTTGTAAAAGCTGGTAGTCAGGCCCACTTCAAAGGACCACTTCATGCCCACTCACCAAACCAAAACAAAATCATTTTAGCTAACTCTAAATGCTAAAAGTAGCAAAACACAACTAAAAGTTCAATTTAATTCAGTTTATTTATAGAGCTCCAAGTCACAACAGATGTTGTCTCAGGTCTGTACACAAAAAACAATAAATCTAAAGAAGCAGCAGATTGTGTTGAATCACTTCATCACAGTCTCCATCCTGAGCACCACACTGGTGACAGTGGAGAGGAAAAACTCCCTTTAACAGGAAGAAACCTCCAGCAGAACCAGAACCAGAACCAGAACCAGGCTCAGGACAGATGGCCATCTGCCTCGACCGGCTGGTCTAGCTAAAAGTTAAAAAGAAGTATGGTGACAAAAATACAGCAGCTATTAAGGCAAATTTAAAAGATAAAATTGTTTTTAAAATAACTAAAAAAAGATTTAATGTCACTCTGACATTTTTAACATTTTTGAACGATTTTAAAATATTTGATGTTTAGGTTTTACACAAACTGTTCAACAGTCTAATCATTGGGAAAACAAATAAGTCCACAATGTTGTTGCTACGTACACACATTAAAACACAAGTATGTTTGTCTTCTCTTGCCCGGTGTGTCTGCTTCAGGACAGTATTTACTATTATTGTTGTTTTGTTAAATATCTCAGGTTGCAGTTAGTACAACCTAGCTTCACAGACCAGTCATACTTTAGTTCAAATATTCTCTTCAAAACAGGAAATGAGACGTTTTATTTTGCTTTATCTTCTACATAAAACAGTGTTAGAATCCTCTGCTGTTCATTTCAAGAAATACAAGACTTTTAGTTATAAGACTTGTCTTCACATTGACTGCTTGTTTGAGTCTGTTTCTTGTTATTCTCTTATTCATGTTTTTCTCTCATCAGGTGTGTTTAACAAGGTTTTCATAATAAGCCACTGGCAGCAGCTTTAATACTTAGTTTGATCTTGATTCTATTTGCAGTAATTGTACAGTTATACATACATCAAAATGTTGACATTTGTTGAGTTTGAATTATTACAAAGTTATATTGAAATTTAAAGCAGCAAATTTTCTTCAAAATATGTTAGTTGTTGGTGAATGGTCATTATTTTGTTGTTGTTTACTGTTCATTATTGACTTACTCATGTATTTTTGCATGTTGGAATGACAGGAACGGCAGACTAACTACAATCAGCCAAGTTAAAAGAATCTGGGATCATCCTTTTTGTCATTCAGCTGCATCACTGAATGTGCTGCATGTGAGCTGCACTCATTTCCATCCATCAAGTTAAGAACTGGAACACATCAGTAGATCCCCACAGAATCTCAATCCCTCCATGATAGATGGTTTCAATAACCTGGTATTACCGAGCAGGAACCCAAGTTTTACTGCAGAGTTTGGGGATAATGTTGTTTTCAGCTAAATTGTGTTCTCAAAGTGCTGCAGCTTCAAACACCTGGAAAAAGACCCTTTTCTTTAATGTTGTCTTGTGGCTGCATGGAACAGCTCATTTACTCCCAGTCCTTATATCTGTTCTGTCTGCCCCCTTCTTTTTTCTTGTTTATGCATTTACTCTGGGGGCCCTCTCTGTGTTGTAACTGTTTGTGGTATTTTTGAAGCTGCGTTGTGTTGTTTTCATCCGTGGTTTCTGATACAAAGATGCTCGGTGGACAGGGCAGTCGCTGCAGTAAGCAAAGCTTTGAACGATGTCATGCGACCATTCCTTTTTAACAAGCTTTGCCATTTCAGCTGCTGTGTGAATGGAACATGGTGGTGAAGAGGGGTGGAGGAAGTGACTGAGAGAAAAAAGAGAGAGAGAGAGAGAGAGAGAGAGCTGTTCATTCCTCCTCTTTTTGAAAATGGAGTGATTTTCCTTCCTTGGGCACAATAGGTCCTCTGTGTCTTTTTAGAGGCAGTGAAGGAAAGAGAGTTCACACACACACACACAATCATGGACACACACATGCACACACACACACACACACACACACACACACAAACGAGGAATATAAGGGAGAGTTGTAACATGTGCAGCCTTGCACACCAATGAGGAAGCTTTCTCCTCAGAACACTCTCTTCCCTTATCTGGTAGCCCTGGGACTTATGCATGTGTGTGTGTATGTAGGGGTGTGTATGTGTGTGTTTGTGTGTATGTGTGTGCATGTATGTGTGTACATGTATGTGTGTACATGTATGATTGGTTGAGTTCCTACATTCATGTTCTCATATAGAAATTATAAATAAAATGTCAATAACTTTGCAGATGTGTTTTCTTATTTCCCCTCAATAAGATTCAGACGTATAAACAGATGATTCATTGAAAACTCTCTTCCTCT
>JARVJO010000269.1:23977616-23992617 GCA_031762555.1 Cynodonichthys magdalenae
GAGGGTAGGAACGTAGACCGACCGGTAAATCGAGAGCTTCGCCTTCTGGCTCAGCTCTCTCTTCACTACGACGGACCGGTACAGCGCCCGCATCACTGCAGACGCAGCACCGATCCGCCTGTCGTTCTCCCGCTCCATTCTTCCCTCATTCGTGAACAAGACCCCGAGATACTTAAACTCCTCCACTTACCTTACTTAACTTTGCTTACCTTTGGTTTCGCACAAATATAGAATGAACACCTTTGATCAGACAGAGTCAACATTTCACCGGCAGCATGAAGGATCAGTGGTTACCACTGACGCCTCACAGCAAGAAGGTCCTGGGTTCGATCCCCGGTTAGGACCTGGGGTCTTTCTGTGTGGAGTTTGCATGTTTTCTCCAGGTACTCCGGTTTCCCCTAAAAACATGTACAATAGGCCCTTGAAAAGGAGATCTGTGATTCTGGTTAAATAATGGTAAAATAAAAAAAAACAATTGCTCTGTGTCCGAACAGGAAACTAACATTTAGAAAATCACACATTGTAATAAAAACACAATCATGCCAACAGGATCATCTGCAAATAGCAGAGACATTTGAACATGTCACGTTTCCAAATAAAGCACTGCTAGCACATACAAATCACTAGAACCTTGATATATTCTTCTAATCCTGCATTGATTTTTTTTTTAGATTTTAAACTATTCAGCAGCTACAGATCCTAGCCTACTTCAAGACTGACAAAACATCGTGATTTTTAAAAAAATAAACAAATAAATAAATAAAAGGTACTCAGGTTACCAGCATACAAGTAACACTGTAAATGTTATTAACTCCAGTAATTAAAACAGCAGAAACAGCGACGCTCCCCAAGGGAAACGCTCCCGCGGCGGCTGTTCACTTTCTGGCAGACCATCACTTTCTGGCACAACACCGGCAATGAGAACCAAACTCTCACACAGCTTATAGGGATTGAATGACCTGTAACAACAGACTCACAATCCCGTCCTCTTGGAGCACCCCCCCACAGTGGACCTCCAGGAACACAGTTGAACACCTTCTCCATGTCCTCAAAACCCATGTAGACTGGATGGACAAACTCCCATGACCCCTCCAGGAACCTAGTGAGGGTAAAGAGCTGGTCCAATGTTTGGAAAAAAATAAATTCAGAATGCAAAAATGTGCTGACATCTTCCGTAAACATGTTGTGAGGAATTACCAAAGAAGAAATAAGGTTGTAAAAAAGGAATAAGCTGTCCCGCTGAATCCACCTGCAATATTTCAAACTACAACCTGAGGCAGCAGTAGAATAAATGCTGAGTCATATATCAGGCTAACATTACACAGAGAAAATACAAAAGAAATTGTCCTGCTGGATTATTGTGGATCTAAACCTCATATTTATTCTTATAGAAACCCAAAGAAACTGTGGTTTACATTAAAACTGTAGTGAATCTGTTGGAACACGTCTGACAGATCTACAGAACAAAGAAGATAATTCAACAACACTTTTAGAAATATAAAACTGGATTATTTCTGATTATTTGTACAACAGTCCAAAAGTATTGTGACATATATAAACACAAAGAGGATTTGCAAATGTTATGAATCAGCACTGCGTTATTTATGAAACAGTTTACACATTTAATTCGTTTTGAAAACATATGAAGTCATTTTAAATTTGATGAAAGCTGCACGCTTTTAAAAGCTGGGCCAGGGGAAAAGGATGTAAAAATAAGTGGTGCAAATAAAAAAACAGCTGGAGGAGCTTTTTGAATTTAATTATGTCATAATCTGAGAGCTATTCTTGAAGCCAGGACCCCAAATTGTAAATACAAAAAATACACCAGGAGGGTTGAACTATTTTATTTTGAAAATTACAAAAAGAATTGTCTGATCTCCAGAACCACATCTGTGGAAGGTAAAGGAATGAAGATGATTCTTAGTGGATTGAAAATCATTTCTAACAGGTTTTGAATCTGTGAGATGTTTCATTGTAGAGCACATCCAGATGTGGGCGCAGTGAGGACAGGTGTAGGTGCTGAGTATATCAGAGGATGGATATGGAGCTAGAAGAGTCTCAATAAGCACAAATGCAGACACTACAGTTCACACATGCACAGCACGATGGATCAGTGGTTAACACTGGGATTTGCCTGATTAAATAAAGGTAAATAATAAATAAATTCACACATGCACAGGACATTTCACATGTGCACAAAACATATGACACATGCACAGGATAATTTACATGTACAAAAATTATCAAACTAATTGACCAATTTCTTAGTAGACAAATGAACACTTAAGTCATTAGCATTAATTTTTCAATACGTTTGAAATATTTCACAATTAAAAAAAAAAAATTTCATCTGCATAATTCATGTTTTTCTGTGAGTTTTAAAGAAATGTAAGAACACTTTATGTCTCCTGTACTGATACTCTAAGTGTGTATCAAAATGATTCCAGCAGGATGACTTTTCATACAAAACTGTTGAAAAGATGAGTGCAGGTCAGAGGTTCTCAAAGATGAGGTCCCTTCATGATACAGAAAGAACAAACAGGCAGGGAGGAAAACTATAGAAGGTTTAGCAGGAGGGTTCCCCAACAAGATGAATAGAGATGATTACTGCAAAGTCTTTGAATATCCGGTCATCTACAATTCATAACATCAAAAGGTTTGAAGAATTGGGAGAAATCTCTGAGCTTAAAGGACAGGAACGTGGACTTTAGGCTGCCTTCAGCTTGGAAAACTGTTCTGTGATCAGAGGGTTCTGTCTGATAAAAAAAAAAAAAAAAAAAAAAAACAAGACTGAAAGTCAATATTGGATGGTCATGATCTTCTGGGCCCTCAGGGTCCACTGCATGAAAAACAGATCTGGTTCTGTTCTGGACTCAGGAACACTTCCACACATCACTGTTTGTAAACACAGTTCACAATACCATCCACTAATTCTGCTTAAAGCTCTATCAGGCAAAGAAGAAGACACACATGAACACCATCCACAAAAATCTCTGAACCAAAGATTGTTTAAAATGGACTGACGAAGCAACCATCAGCCTGTTATCAGCACAGACTTCACTGAAGTCGCTGCCGCTGTGTGCCGTCGTCTGGAGCCAGTGTAAATACTCTCATTGGGCCTCATGCAAGAACATTTTTGTATTCTTTTCCTAAAATTCTCCTACTTTTGTTCGTACGAACGGTTCTTGCGAACATGCCACGTCAGATTCAACAAACGCTTCTATCTTCACGAAGGGCCTTTCCCAATCCGTGGCTCCTCCCTCGCCCTATCACTACTTTCTACACTCACTGTGAAGCCCCCTCGCAGCTGAACTGAGTCCCCTTGATGGCGCTGAGGGTCTAATTATACACCCTCTTCTTTTGAGACGGCATCTCCTCACACTACCGGAACAGGAAGCTGTTGTTACCATGGTAGCGGTCCAAGCTCTGGCAGCAACTGAAAGCTGGAGAACGAACACTGTAAGATCGTCTATAAGACGTTTTTTTAATAGTCCCAAGAAAATATTTAATTAGGTGATATGACTGTATTTGTCACAAATACAGTGCGATAACTTGTCAAAACACCTGCATTTTTAACATTTTTAATCATTTTTTGTTCACTTTTTCTTAATTTTTTTCTTCTTTTTATGGAACAGGGTTCTCTGTCTTTAATAAAGTTTGAATTGAATTGAACATGATTATAGCCTATGTGAAATTATATTTTCTGGTGAGGTGTTTACTTAGTAAATATGTGTGCAAAACATATGTGGAACTTATATTTATACATCCCATTCTCCATGCCAACCATTATTTGGTGTTGCACATGCTGCTGAAGTCTGCATTGGATCTTGACTTACTGTGGAGGGTCTTATAATCCACTCGCCCTTGTATGTAATTGGTTTCAGATGGGACTTGAAATGGCCAACCCTCCGTGTGTAGTGAGTAGGGCGAGGGAGTAGCCACTGATTGGGAACGCCCGAAAAATGTGTAAATGGGCAGCGTAAACTGATGAATGCTTATTCAGGTGCTCGTGCACGAGGAGAGGAGATTAGCATAAATACCACCCCAAAAACACCATATAAGGCTTCGCTTCCTGCCCCACATATGAGGAAGTGTTCGTTCATGAAAATGACAGCGAAAAGTAAAAAGAAGATCTTAACAAGCCAAGAGACTGAAGTCCTGCTGTCAGAGATCCAGAAAAGAAAATCTGTCATTTTTAGCAACGTCAGCTGACCTGCTAAAGCCGAGAGATGAAATGAAGACTGCTGTTAATGTCGTGTCTCTTGTATGTCGTATAAAGTCATAGAAATAAAAATATAAATCATATTCATCTTTCTCTAGTCCTGCTCCAGTTTTCCTTTTGGTCAAATATTTTTAATTCAAGTGTAAACAACTGTGTTAAATAATTTTCAAGAGCCACAGCCCGTACCGTCACCCCCCCCTCCATATTCCCCCGCCGTCGTGAGTGTCAGGTGCGGTTTTAAATAAAGCATTTTGAAAGGTCTCCAAAATATGTCTGGTACTTTGGAGAAAATAGCACAGCTGATGTGCTGAATAAATCTCAACAAAATAAAATTTGATCATCTATAAAGCTCATTATATACAGAGACAAATTAAACTTCAATTAATGCATCATTTAAATTGGTTTGTAGTTTGAGATATTTAAACAATTTATATCGTTAGTCTACATTATTACATTTAAAAATATAATTATAATTTAAACAGCGGAGCGGAGACGCATGTAGTGTAAATCTGCATTTACACATCTGAAAGTTGCATCAATGCAGAAAAGCCTAGAATAACACGTTCCCAAAGACAACAGCTTTTTCAGAAACAGGTTTGAAGATTTTAAACGTCAATAAGCAGCGATATATTCTTGTAAAGCAGCTGTTTTTAAAGAACAGCAGCTTCGCTTTAGGTTGTAATAAAAAGGTGCTGTGGGTCTCTGATGGTTGTGTGGAACAGTAAACTCTGAGGCTAAATGATCTGAGCTCTCTGTCAACAAGCTTTAAAAGCTTTCAGACACTGCTGTCAGTCTTTGGCACCATGTTGCATCCGAATGGTTCAACTTGAGTGTGTGAGCCCCTCTGTACGGACTGAGTAGGGGGCTGTCCCAGCTGTATGCTCACACTCTCACACCAGGAATGCATATCGCCCTTTGGTGCCGGAGTTTTACAAGAGGATTATCTTGTGCTGAGAAATGATGGAGCTGAAGCTGTTTTGGTAAAAAAATAATAATCTCATGCACCAACTCAATTCTCAGCTGCTGCCACTGCAAATTTGAGTTTAATATCTGTAAAATGAGCTGAGTTATAAATAACAGAAGAGATAAATAAAGTTGTTTCCTGTGTCTGATATGTGAATGTGTCAGAGCAGGACTGACCCTTGTTGACAGCTTGTTAAACCACAGAGGAAATGAAAGCTCAGGTTGAGTTTTAAAGACGTCCTCCTGCCTGCAGCCCTACAGGACTTAAAGACCTTTTTCTTCTGCTCCAATAATTTTAGAAGTGGGACTGTGTCAGGGTCTTTAGCTGCTCTAAACTTTTTAACCATTCACAGCAGTGTGTGGGTGACTTCTGATGTGTAAGATGGATGTCGTTTTTACCCACTCAACAGGAACCATTACTGTTCATTTAGCTGCTTTTTTAGCAGCTACAGTGAGTGAAGACTGGAATGTTGGGACTATGTAAATCAGGCTAAGATGGTCGTTTGTGAAGTGGCTACAGTGAAGTGCATGGGTAGAGCTGAGAGAGCAATAATCATATTTGTAAAGTAGCTGCTCATGACTGTGAATATGGGTTCTGCATTAGTGCCCCCACTTGGGTTAGCATTAGCATTTGCACATGTGGATGGCCTTGATTTCCTGCTCTCCTCTCTGTCCTCTGCACACTCTCTGAACATAGTGAGGCTTGTTTAGCTGCAGCCTCTGTATAGAAATCCTCCTCTTGAAGAAAATTATTTTTTTCAGATCTGTGTTGTGCAGCTCTGATAATCTGCAGGCAGCAGGTTCACACGGTTTTATCTGTTTGTGTTGTGATTTTCACTGCATGTCCATGAAGCTGGACTAAAGAAGACTGAACTGAGGGTGTAGCTGTGTAGGGTATGGCAGGCTGTTTAATATATAATCAAATTACACAAACCACCCAGAGTATGGCAGGCTGTTTAATATATAATCAAATTACACAAACCACCCAGATTATGGCAGGCTGTTTAATCTATAATCAAATTACACAAACCACTCAGAGTATGGCAGGCTGTTTAATATATAATCAAATTACACAAACCACCCAGAGTATGGCAGGCTGTTTATTATATAATCAAATTACACAAACCATCCAAAGTATGGCAGGCTGTTTATTATATAATAAAATCATACAAACCACCCAGAGTATGGCAGGTTGTTTCAATACATAAACAAACCATACAATACATCACATTTTTAAATATATTTAAATTGCACTGTGATTTAAATATATTAAATCACAGTGAATTAGAAGTATGGCATGTTGTTTTAATATATAATCAAATTGCAGAATATATGGAAGGCTATTTTAATATCTAATCAGAAAACTTAGTTTATGGTAGGCAGTTTGGATATATAACTGTTTGTAAATATGTTTGTCTGTGTCTTTTTCCTGTCCCCCAAAACTCAGCCAGTCAAGGCAGATGGCTGCCTGTCTTGAGCCTGGTTCTGTGGTTTCTTCCTGTTAAAAGGGAGTTTTTTTTCTTTCCACTGTCACTAATGTGCTGCTCAGGATGAGAGACTGTGATGAAGAGATTCAACACAATCTGCTGCCTTCTTTAGACTCACTGTTTTTTTACAGAGACCAGAGACAACGATTGTTGTGACTTGGTGCTATATAAATAAACTGAATTGAATTTAAATGCATTGGTAAGCCCTTATAATTTAGGGTTAGAGGAGTACAGTTCAGTCACTGAATTTAAAAAAACTATTTCACTTTAGATAAAAGCATTATTTTAATAAAGGATCTTTTTTACTACGAAAGTAATCAGTTTCTCAAGGTAAAAATTTGAAGGTCTCATTTTTCTGTACAAAAGCATGAAACAATATATTGACTTACAATTTTTAATTATAAGAAAATGTGAGAAATAAAACTCGTGCTTTTATTGACATTGTACTGTATTACAATTGTTGTCATACATTTTGGACACAACTCAATAAAAAAAAGAGTACAAAACAAAACAAATGATAATTCATAAATCCTCTTTTTACAGGTCAGGTGTGTCTGATCCTAAACAACATGGACCACCAGTTTGACAGAATGACACAAATAATTATTTTTTTCTTTTTTAAATCTTTAAAAATAGCACAATCCATCAAACTTTGTCTATGTGATGGGATAATAGCCTTAAAGTTACAAAAACACACCCAATATGTGGATAACATGCTACATCCACAGAATCAAATTCAGGATTATCAGCATTTATTAAAAGTTCATGAACTTTAACAGATTCAACAGGAACCTCATGGATCAAAGAGAACAAGTTGGTTACTGTTAAGTTTGTTAAGTTTCACATCAAGTTGACTTCCAGTATCATACCTCTGATCCTCAAGAAGTTACTAAAATAAAAGAATATAACCTTAAACATAGTTACCACTGTATAATCAGAAATAACTTTACTTTTTTGGCCTGTAACATTTTTTTTAATTGTACACCAGTCCCCTTCCCACTGCATACAGTTCTTACGCTTGTGAAAAATGTTGAAAATTGTGAACCACCCCTTCATGATTTTATTTGTCTCATTACATATTTTTTGTTTGTTTTATAGTCTGTGTTTGACATTTTGCAGTTATTCCTTCTCAAGCTGTCTAATCTTGCTGTTATATAAAATTGTCACAAATATTTCCTATTTCCTGGATCATATCTTCTAATAGGTGATCTGTTCTTGTATTATTTACTTGATATTCTCTTTTCGCCTCATCTGTAACTGCTGCCTCTCTGTACAGTGATTCCTCTGAGTGTTGGCAGTTTGACTGATGATTTAATCAGTCAAATTGTCAAACACTCAGTCAAACACTCAGCTGCTGTAGAAGTCTGCTGTGAAACCTACCTGCCTGGCTCGCTCTCCAGCCCTCCACCTAGATTTACTGCTGGACTCCTGAATCCTCTTACTGCCTTGTGGGAATAAAATCCAAACAGAAGAAATAATCAGAATTAGTTTTTATCAAAAAAAAAAAAAAAGAAAAAATACTTTGTTACTTTACATTTTTTTTGCTACCTTTAGCTTTACTGTGGAATATTTCATCTTTATTCTAACATGTTATTTTTTAATGGTTGGCTAGCATTTTGCTACTTGAAACTATGATTTGGGGTTTGATCCTTTTGTTCCATTTAGTTTAAAGCTTGAGTGTGTGTGTGTGTGTGTGTGTGAGAGAGACCATTTTCTCGGTACACACAGCCTTATGAGTACCCACTGTTACTTATGGGGCCAAAAGCCCAGTCCCCATTATTGGAAACACCGCTGGTGGGTCAGGGTTAGGCTAAATTGGAAGTCAGCAAATTCCCCATGACGATAGAAGAACAAACATGTGTGTGTGTTTTAACTCTTATTAATCATCATCAGTGTGGCTTGTAGACCTGGACCTGGTTCCTGCAGGCATCAAACTACAGCTTCAGATGGGTTAGAAACACCCATGATAACTCAGCAAGAAAATAGTTTGAAATGTTCAAAACTGTCTCTGCAGCTCACGAGAGGAAACTGAGAACAAGAATATTGATAAATATTACTGGATTGGGCATAGCTAGCGTGTTGCTAGCTACATCAACGTGCACACACTGGAGCTCTGTTTTCTATTGGAGAGCCTCAACAAAATGAATGGATGTCAATGGACTGTGAGGTGTCATCCTGATGAAAAACTCTTATAAAGTTCTTATTTCTTGCTCGATTTTTACAAACTATGATTCAAAATAAAGCTGAGGAAATTGTGAATTTTATAGTTATGGAAATTTAAAATAAAAAACTAATTTAAATGATTTACAGTGGCTTAAAATAAGGATTTTGCATTTTTTCATACAAGTCAATGAGTACTGACCAGCTGGATATTTATACATATATTTATTAATCAGAACTGAGTCTTACATATAGAAATTAATAAAATTCATCTTCCAATTGTGTGTGTGTGTTTAACAAATATTTCTTCAATAAAACAGTGTTTGATAGTACTGCTTTATAGTTTTATGTCAGCTTAACTTCACAAAGGTTTTTGCTGCAAACTACAATAATTTTAACATCAGTAAAAAGCAAACTAACAAAATACAAATTATTTCAGGTCACAGAAAATTGTTTAATGAATTTATTTTTATCACAAAGAATTATTCTTCAGCTTCATAATGATGCGGGCTGTATATGAAGCCGTCGACCCACAGCTGGAACACATTTCCTTTCTCCTTTTTGTATGGAAATGTTGAAAAACAAAAATACTGGATGTAGAAAATATAATATCTGAATAAACCATCCTGTCTGACAAAGTGACTATTTTATGTTTATGATGCTCAATTATTACACAACTGTCTCTGTCATTAGCGAGTTATTATTGTCTGAATTATTATGTAGTCTAACTAGTCAGCAATCCAATAAAGTTCATATTTTACATGTTTAATATCAGTAGATAATATTTTTGACAACAGATCAAATTGATTCTAAAATAGGTTAAACATGAACATTGAAGCTTTTTAAATGTTAGCATACATGTTTTATGATTAAAATAATTAATTTTGGGTAAATATGTGTAATATTTACCTGTGAAACATAACCCTTTTAGCTCTTGTAAACGTGTTGTAACAATTTCTACAGTTTATAGCAAAGTATTTGTACCATTTTAAAGCATTTGTTTGCACAGAGCTACGATGTTCCTGCTCGAAGTGCTACAGCTTGCTGCTGCTGCTATTTGCTAAATCACTGGACGTTTATAAGCAATTCAAGGCTTGTATTTTATCAGGCTGAAAACTGAAACTTTAAACTACAGTCATCTTATTCTTGAAGCCCACTTGTTGAATTCTTGACTTGAAGCTGTTTTGGGGAAAAAATATTATGACGTCACACTCAGAGTGTGTTGTTAATGTTAGCAAAATATCAGGTTTTTCTCAATATTTGTTAAACTGACTGAGTTACAACCACTGATTACTCTGAAAGTTAATTACAAATCTGTCCAGTGGTTCATGAGATATTTTACTAACAGGCACACACTATCAGCAGCAGTGCTGAGATGTTTGTGAGAATGGAGCTGTTTTAACACTAGCTCATCAGTCCTGTTGAAATGAGGTCTTTCAAACATCTATCTGCAACAGGTAAGATATTAATGCTTCAAAGCAGGGCGTTTGAACCCAGAGACCTGAGATTTAGAGGACACCAAAATTCTTATATTGTTTTATTGACCAGATATTTTGTTTTTTGGTCATCTTCATCTTAAGATCCACGCAGTAAGTTCTGAGTCTAACTCAGGCTGCAGCCTGACATGTGGCCGCTCGGGGGCGCGCGCGCTCCACGGATCAGCAGCCTTCTCTGATGGAGGCAAACTGTTGGAGGAGATTAGAGCGCGTGCACGGTGAATCATTCACAGCATGCGCGTGAACTAACCCGGTTGTGCACACACACGCAGACACACCGGAATAAACTAGTCTTGTTCTATTCTGATATATTTATTAGTCACGTGAACGCAGCTGGTCAGTCTAGGTCCTGCAGGTCCAGCCAGGTCCCCCCACTGTCCCTCACTGAGACACCGGTCCGGACCCACAGAGACATCAAGGGACATCTAGAGACAGAGCCAGGACAGGAGAAATATGACTGACAACCTGAGGAACCAATCAGGAGCGAGCTCGGTGGGGGCGGGGCTACGCGGGGAAAAGGCAGAGAGTTGAGTGAAGAGAGTCAGAACAGAGAGGAAAGGACCGGGGACAGGACGCACGGTGCCAACTGGACTCACAGGGACTAAAACCTGATTCTGACTCGGAGCTGCGGGAGTCAGAGGAAAAACGGCCTCTGTTTGTTTCATGGATTACAGATCCAGAGTCCAGATTCTGCTCCAGAGTCCAGATTCTGCTCCAAAGTCCAGTGCGCACCGGACTCAGCGCTCCAGGACGCATCAGACACATCCAGAGCGCGGAACCTGAACCCGGAGCAGGTGGTGGGGTCACTAAAGTCCACCTGCAGGGCCAGAGGGCTCCTGGTTTAGTGGGACAGCCTCGTCCTGCTGATCTGGGTCGGTCCGGACCGGAGCAGCAGCTGGATGCGGACTTTCTGTGCACCCGCGGAGGACCTGCATGACATTATCTCTGTTGTTGTTTGTTGTTGTTGTTTACCAAAGTGCGCTTGTGGCTCCGGAGATGCTCGCGCTCCTGCTGCTCGTGTGGCTCGCGGCCGGAGCGCGCTCTCAGATCCGGTACTCTGTCCCGGAGGAGGCGGAGCGCGGCACGCTGGTGGGGAACATCGCCGAGGACTTGGGTCTGGACCTGACCAAGCTGGCCTCCCGCCGCTTCCAGGTGGTGCCCAGCTCCAGGAGCCCGTACCTGGAGGTGGACCTGGAGAACGGGGCCCTGGTGGTGAAGGAGCGCGTGGACCGGGAGCAGATCTGCCGGCAGAGCGCGAGCTGCCAACTCAACATGGAGGTGTTCCTGGAGAACCCGCTGGAGCTGTTCCGGGTGGAGATCGAGGTGGTGGACATCAACGATAACCCGCCTAGCTTCCCGGAACCGGACCTGACCGTGGAGATCTCCGAGAGCGCCACTCCCGGGACCCGGTTCCCCCTGGAGAGCGCCTTTGATCCGGACGTGGGCTCCAACGCGCTGCGCACTTACGACCTGACCACCAACAACTACTTCTACCTGGACGTTCAGACCCAAACGGACGGGAACAAGTTCGCAGAACTGGTCCTGGAGAAGCCGCTGGACCGGGAGCAGCAGGCGGCGCACAGGTACGTCCTGACAGCTGTGGACGGGGGCCAGCCCCCACGGACCGGGACCGCGCTGCTGGTGGTCAAAGTTCTGGACTCGAACGACAACGTGCCGGTCTTCGAGCAGCCGGTCTACACGGTGAGCCTGTCCGAGAACGTCCCGGTCGGGACCCTGGTGATCCAACTTAACGCCACGGACCTGGACGAGGGTCTGAACGGGGAGGTGGTCTACTCCTTCAGCAACCACATCTCCAGCCGGGTCAAGGACCTGTTCAGTATAGACCCGCGGACCGGACGCGTGGAGGTGCGCGGGGAGGTGGACTTCGAGGAAACCGGACTGTATCAAATCTTCATCCAGGCCAAGGACCTGGGTCCGAACGCCGTGCCCGCGCACTGCAAGGTTCTGGTGAAAGTGGTGGACGTGAACGACAACGCGCCGGAAATCACCTTCAGCACCGTGACCGAGTCCGTGAGCGAGAAGGCGGCTCCCGGGACCGTGATCGCCCTGCTGAGCGTCACGGACCGGGACTCGGAGGAGAACGGACAGATCCACGTAGAGATCCTGGGGGAGGTTCCGTTCAAACTCAAGTCCTCCTTCAGGAACTACTTCACCATCGTGACGGACGGGCTGCTGAACCGCGAGCACGCGGACTCCTACTCTGTCACCGTGGTCGCGCGGGATAAAGGAACCCCCTCCCTGGCCTCCAGTAAGTCCATCCGGGTCCAGGTGTCGGATGAGAACGACAACGCGCCCACCTTCACGCAGCCCGTGTATGACGTGTACGTGACAGAGAACAACGTGCCCGGGGCCTACATCCATGCCGTGACGGCCCTGGACCCGGATGTGGGCCAGAACGCCCTCATCACCTACTCCATCTCAGAATGTGTCATTCAGGGCATGTCTGTGAAGACCTACGTGTCCATCAACGAGGAGACCGGGTACCTGTACGCCCTCCGCTCCTTCGACTACGAGCAGCTGAAGGACTTCAGCTTCATGGTCCAGGCCCAGGACTCAGGGACCCCCCAGCTTTCCTCCAACGCTACAGTCAAAGTCATCATTGTGGACCAGAACGACAACGCCCCATCAGTCCTGGCCCCTCTGGGGAAAAACGGGACGGCCAAGGAGCCCCTCCCGCGCTCTGCGGAGCCGGGCTACCTGGTGACCCGGATCGTTGCCATGGATACGGACGATGGAGAGAACGCCCGCCTGTCCTACAGCATCCAGAGAGGGAACGAGAACGGCATGTTCAGGATGGACTGGAGGACAGGCGAGCTCAGGACTGCCAGGCGGGTCTTAGCTAAGAGAGACCCCCACCAGGTCTATGACCTGCTGATCGAGGTCCGAGACCACGGCCAGCCCCCCCTGTCCTCCAGCGCCAGCGTGCTGGTGGTTCTGGTGGACAGCGTGGCCGCTGGCCGGGGCATCGGGGACAAAGAGGGCACCAGCAAGTCCAAGGACGGCTCCCTGGACCTGACCCTGATCCTCATCATCGCTCTGGGTTCTGTGTCCTTCATCTTCCTCCTGGTCATGATAGTTCTGGCCGTTCGCTGCCAGAAGGACAAGAAGCTGACCTTGTCCCCCTGCCTGGGCTGCAGCTCCTGCTGCTCCCGGCAGGTCCGCTCCCGCAAGAAAAAACTCAGCAAGTCTGACATCATGCTGGTCCAAAGTACTGTCAACGTCAGCGGGACCGGGACCTCTCAGGTCCCCGTGGAGGAGTCTGGGAGCTTCGGCTCCCATCACCAAAACCAGAACTATTGTTACCAGGTGTGTCTGACCCCAGAGTCCGCTAAAACCGACCTCATGTTCCTAAAACCATGTAGTCCGTCCAGGAGCTCAGACACCGATCACAACCCATGTGGGGCCATAGGGTCCGGGTTCCCAGACCCGCAGCCTGACATCATCTCTAACGGCAGCATCTTGTCCAACGAGGTAAGAGTCCACACAGCACACACCGAAACCTGAAACACAGCGTGTCCATGAAAACCTGAACAAACCAGTCCTGCATAGACTCAGACTGATGGTTGCAGACCTGAGTCTTTAAAAACTGCACGAGTCCAGGTCTCCTGCCACTGAATAGAACACATCAGCTGATATTTAGCTGATATTAAGCTGTTCTAACCCAAACTGTGGGACATGAGACAGATTTTATTTGAGCATCTGTGAAAATGATGAGCTAATATCTTACATGTACACACATTTATACACACTGTGTACTTTACACACATACATTAAAGTACATGAGTATGTACTAATACAATGAGGGCTGCACTAACAGCTCGGTTGACTAATTAGTTTTTTAATTTAAACAACACATTTTCTACTAAATTAAAATGAGCTGTTTTATTTTGGTAAACATTTTGAATCCTACAAAATAAAATGTAAACAAAAAACATTTAGATTAAAGTATAAAAAGCTTTAACTTTAGCATGACTAATTAATCAAACGAAGCTGATTGTTTCTGTATTAATATCCTGCATTTGAATTTTATGTATTTGAAATTCTCTGATTTAAATGATTTATTTATCTAATAATCATATTTACAGTGAAATGTGTTTTTAAACAGGCAGAAGTGAAGCCTACCTCAAGCCTTCACCTTTAAACAGACAGATCTGTTTCCTCACCTCAGTACTGAAAAGTTTTCATCACAAAAATATGCTTTATTTTGAAATGTAAATGTAAAATGGAACAAAGCTGGTGGGGAACAGGTCTTTATCGGGGTCTTTAGCTGTTCATCCGTCCAACAGAAGCCCCGATTCTGGTTCCCTCCAACATTTATACAGCAGCTCGTGTCAGAACCATGACTGCAGGTCAGAGAGCTGGACTGATGAACGCAGTGGGTCCTCGGTTCTACACGACGGATCAGTTTCAGACATGAGCTCCTCCAGTTTGTTTTTTTCTCTGTTAGTTTGTAAAGATTTGTTAAATAACTGAGTGAAGGAAAGAAAAGTGGTAATTTTTCTAAATGGAGCCTGTTTTCCAGTTTCAGGTTAATACAAACTGAGATTTTAAAAGAAAAGTGAAAATATACTGAGCATCGTGTGTGTGTGTGTGTGTGTGTGTGTGTGGGTGTGTGTGTGTGTGTGTGTGTGGGGGGGGGGGTGGGGGGGTAC
>JARVJO010000269.1:24058652-24068863 GCA_031762555.1 Cynodonichthys magdalenae
GCAGCAGGTGCACAGGTGTTGAAGGGCTGGGAGGGACTGGGAGTGTCGCCCAGTGATGTAGCTCCAATTGCTTCCTGCCACGCAAAGAATTGTGGGAATTCTACTAAATGAGAACTGTCACCCAGAAGGTCAGTCAGTGAGAGTATATAGCTCTGTGAAGTCCCTCCTACATAAGGGGTCACTGTTTTCATGCTGTGGAGCTCCATGGTGTTGACAAGAGACAGAATTCCCTATAGTGTTGAAGAAAATATGATGAAGCTTTATTGATATTTATTGGAGAAATGTTGACAGTCAATCTTGAAACATTATTTGCGATTAGCCCTACTCAATTCTAAAATTTAAAAAGCACAAATCCACACATCAATTGAAGAAATTAGTAAAACCCCTAAAGCACAAAGGAGAAATTTAGGTCCACAATTAGTGCTTTTGTGCTTTAGGGGACTAGTGTCCATCACTGGCACTGACCATGCTCTATTGAGAAGAATCTTGTTAAAACATCCCTGACTTTAACCAGAGTCATGAAAAAATTTGCTTCTCAGTTACAGAAGGACAAACATTATGTACAAAAAATAAAACACTACATGACATTGTAATGCTGTTTTATTATTTTCATTTGTTTAATAAATACACTGATGCAATACAACTTAGTACATGTTTGATTGCTTTTTGAGATATGACTATTTTGGAGTTGTAGCCCCCCTGGAGAAAATTCCACCTGCCCCCACTGACGATCTGACAGAGAAAAGCTTCATAAAACAATTACAGAACAATGGCTGTTTTTTTGGTGGACAGCCAAGGCTCGGCCCGAGCTGCACCAGGCCGCAGTGAAGCCACGCCCCCGACCACCCCCACACCCTGCCAACGGCTAAGTGAACACCCCCAGCCGACCACCCACTGGACTCCGGCGGCAATACAACCTTTCTTTGAGTGTGATGTAAAAATCCTGCCTCTAACCAACAACTCCAAACACAAAGACAGGAAGAAAATTTACACGCTGCTGTTTGTGCTGCAAACAGTTTCTCAGCTACAGGAAAATATATCAACCTGTATTTAAGAGGCAAATTCAACTGAGAACACACATCTGTTTTTCATGAAAGCAGCCTAACATGCATGTTTAGAGGAAACCGGAGTACCCGGAGAAAATCCACACAAACATAAGACCCTGCAAGACCCCAGGTCTGAACAAGGCATCAAACCCAGGACCTTCTAACTTTCTTTATTCCAATAACATTCCAGTTCCCATCAGATGAACACTTCCTGTCAGACAAGCACTTCCTGTTTTAAAACTTTTTTAAGCCTCTTTCATAAAACAGCTTAGTCTGGGACTGATGAGTGTTCTGTCCTCCCCCGAGCTTTCAGAAAAAACACGAAGGCAGAGAGGCGAGTAAAATAAGCCCACCTCTGATGCACAGAGGCTATAGCCCAGCAGACCCACTTGTGAAAAAGCAACCCGCGAATCCGCGCTCAGAAAATGATAATGAGCTGATGATATCAGTGAGCAACCACAGGATCTAACCACCAGACAGATTTATTACAGAGAGAAAATTAAAATGACACAAAACAGATACTTTGTAGTTAGTTTAAAAAATATTGAGCCACGGGTTCACTATAATGAGCTAATTGATTTTTCTGATCCGACGCAGAGCCAGTGAGCATCTGAAGGATTAATCTACAGATTTTACAGAGGGAATATTAAAAATGACACAGAACAGCGACTTTGTAGTTAGTTTAAAAAATATTTAACTGCCACAAAAACCCCTAAAGTAAAAGTTAATTCAGTTTGTTTTGTTTGATACGAGGCAGCAAACGTCTGTCACACCTGCACTCCACTTCAGCCCAGCTGAGTTCTGCTCCACGCCTCTTTTGGTTCCGCCCTGCTGGTTTATTTATGAATGTGTTCATATGAGCGGGATCTGCCTGGCTTCACCTGTGATTTTATGAATGACCTGGGGGGAATTAAAGCTGGACAGGTCTGTGTGGCGATAACGCGGATTTGACTTATGAAACAGGCTCAAAAAACACATTTTTATTAACTGGCTTTTCACACAGTCTGAGACTTGTTTTAGTTTCTTTAACTCTTATTTTATTGTTTTATAATAGATTTTATTGTTTGATTTGTTTTTGTTCTATTTTGTGTGTTTTTGAAATGTTTCTTGATTTTATATGTACAGCACTTTGTTGCAGCTGGTTGCTTTAAAGTGCTTTATAAATAAAGTAGTAATAGTAATCTGCAAGTCTGAGCTGGAAAAAAATATCAAATAAAGCAAGTGCGGGACTGAGACTTAATAAAAATGATACTTATTCATAAAACTCAGATTGATATGTAGGACATCCATAAAAACACAGAAATAATAATAATAGCCTGGGAAAATGTGAAATATCTTGTAGGAGGACGTGTAAAATAGGTCAGTTTCAGGAAGCAGCTTGCTTCACAGCAGTTTGTCTCTGACTGGAAACACTGTTGCCTCTAGTTTTCACAGGCATGTTTAGGACTGATGCCAGATAAGAATCTGTCTTGTTTAATTAGGGAGATTTTGTGTATACCAACAACTCAACTGAAATCGTCAGACTACCAGTATCAATATAACCAAATAAGGTTGTTATAAAAGCCACATCACTGTTCTATGCTTGGTCAGAATTACCAGACTTCAGGATTAAAGTTTTAATTGCTTTGTCATGTGAGATTTTCCATTGAATATGCTCTGGATTATTGATTTGTGTGTACTTGTTTTTGTTACCCATTTAGAACCGTTTTGGGCATACACACCTAAATTGTAAAGACCAGTAGTCCAAACGGGGACCAAAGACTAGGGATGCACCGATATGAAAGTTTAAGCAGATATCTATATCCGATATTATTGGTGTTGGCCGATAACCGATATTACACAAAAATTATATTATACATACACGCACAAACACACTTGGGTCTTTTTTTGATATTGTAAATAAACGACCAGACCTCTGACATGGCTCCTACTTCAGTTATTCCTGGCCATGCAGCATCAGTATCACTATCATGATCAAACCGATGGCGCTCAACCAACCATTTCGCCTCCCAAACTAGAAACACAAAGCTAAAAAGTGGGAAATCAATATTGGACGTTAATATCGGCCCAGTTTTACATATCGGACCGATACAGATATTTTAAAAAATGACAAATATCGGCGAATACCGATATTAATGCCAATATATTGTGCATCCCTACTAAAGACCGGTCCTAATATGGTGGAGCAGTGACGTATGCTGCAGGGGGAGGGGTTTCCCAGGAGCTCAGGGTCAAGAAGAATTGACGATAACAACTTTACTTTGGAAAACATTCTGAGTTTGCAGTTGAAGTTATCTGAAGATGAAGAATGCTTTGAACTCATGCATTTCAGAAGCTGGACATCACTACCACCACAACATTTGAAGTTAACAGATGTCAACAAAAAGTCTATATTTTGGAGACAAAAAAAAAAATCCACAAAAAGATCCGGGTGAAAAGAAAAAAAAAAAACACCATGACGGGAGGCGTTTTCAGTTTGGGGTGAGTTTCAGAACATTTTTTTTTTTTTTTTTTAAATAAGACTGGGTGAAGGATCAGTATAAGACACTAATCTTAAGTCATTGTTACGTTTTGGCACAGGAATGAACCCAGGTCCAGATGGAGGTTAAGAGTTTAAACAAGAGGGATTTATTAAATAAACCAAAAAGCTGACATGGCAGCAAACAACAAAAACTTAAGGAGGCGCAGGGAGACACAAGGAGAACCACAACAGTTGGACTAAGCCAAACAATGAACCAGTGAGGTAGTGGGAAAACTGAGACAATAAATACTAACAGAGGAAGGGAGGAGAATGAGCAACAGCTGAGAAAAGACTGATTACAAACACCTGACAGGTGAGTATGGTTAACAGGGAATGACTGACAACAGACTGAGAAGAGATGAGTAATGACACAAGGAGGAGACAAGAGGGAGACAGAACCTCACAGTCATGCTGTTTAAATCTACACGTCTTCAGCTATAGTGAAGAAATTTTGTAATTGATTAACTGAATGTTTGATGCAGTATTGTATTTTATACTCTCTGATCATTGCAGGAGTAAGTTTAAAACAGACAGAGTTGGTCTCTGTGTTTCCAGTGAGCTTTCTGTCTGTATAAACACAAGTGAGCTACATTCTACATCTGGCGTAAAAAGTAGGAAGAAACTGAAGAGGTTATAAGGTTGATGCAAAAAAAAAAAAAAGCCAGGAGCCTAATAAGGTGGATGTTGTTGTCTTTTAGTTTTGATTTTACTTTTCCAATATAGCATTTGTTGACAAACTGGATGTCAAGCTTTCTCAATGTGTCATTATTTCTGGTGTTACAAACACTGACACAGATGAAGAAATTCCTGATTGTTTACAAAGATATGGGACAATTCAAAAAGTCTTATTAGTAGAAGAAGAAATAATACAACAAAATTCTGATCATTGCGTTTTCACATGCATCTTCTATAGAAGCATTAGAACCATTGCTGCCATATACATACTTATCACAAAAGTCCCCAGATATAACTTTTTATGTTGAACGTCTGGTAGCTTAGTACACTAAAACACCTGGTGATAGTAGTACAACAGCTTACCTTGATGAAGTGAAAAAACTAGCATGCTGTAGTGGCAAAGAGTTTGGGGTTGTATTGAAAGACATGAAGCAAATTAGTGAGGAAGTGGAGGAACAGGAAGACCATTATAAGGGCAGTGACAGAGACATGGAGGATGATCCACCATCTCAACCAGTGGAGTTCAATAATCCCACTCGAAATGCTGGAAGAATTAATACAGTTGAACATATTGTGAAGAAAGAAGACCCAACATGAAAGTCTCTTCCTGCATTATGGATTCACACATTTTCTGGAAAATGTCCCAAACCAAGCAATGAATCAAATTATGAAACCTGATTATCAAATTGCATAATTTCTACACTCCTGTAGGGTATATAAGGAGAGACAGGAAGTCCATGTTTCTTCCTGTTTTCCTCACTTCATCTAAGCAAGCTGAGAAAGAACTGATTGGAAAAACTTTTTGACTTTCAAAAATCCAATCTACACACAATCAGCGGTGAGTTTGATCAACCATCTTAACCCATTTTTTTACAAAAGCAATTTCCAAATATTTCAATTTTGCTGCCAGCTGTAAGGCTAAATCTAATCTACCCACCACACCAGATGCTCATTATAAAACCACATTTGGACCAATTTACACTGAAAACCAAGGTTTGTGCAGTTTATTTTGTGTATTTTATTGTGAAGATGGAAACAAATCATTGAGTTTTCTTATGGCCAGAAAACACTTATGGCTATAGCTAAAAGTAAACCAAATAATTGTTCTGGTGAATTAAATATTGAAGTGTTCATGTTTGATATTTTTGACCTTCTTTATATGTCAGATTTTTGTTGGACGATTTCTGTTGGATGATTTCATATTCCCATGGAATCATATGGCGAGCTACTTTTGACACAAGAATCATTTTTTGTGAAGATATACCCATATATCTGAGTCTGTAGGAACTGTGGTCTCTGAACTGTTATGAACTCTAACTTTTTGAACATGCCGGGTGTTTTGTTTGAATTTGAACTGAAAGGCCATAATGACTAAAGTTGTTGTTTTTTTCCCCTATGGATTTGTTTGTATAACAATTTTTTTCTTTTTATTATTATTTTTTTACTTTAATGCAATTTAATTTTTCCCCTTAAAACCTTGTGTTTGAGGTCAATGGCATCCAGTGTTGTGCTGGGCTCCTTCAGAACCTAGACTTTGAAATAAAATTATCTAATTTAAAAATAAAATAAACAATATAGAGGTTACAGTGGGTCTTACATAGAGACTAAAAATGAAGCTTATGCGCAGATTCAAACTGGAAGACTCTCTCCACCTGACCTGCTCCATCCAATCGCTGCGTCACGTGTCCAGCTGCAATCAATCAGTGTCAGATCCTCACCTCACCATACCAATCATCTCACAGAGATCCAGGTCAGCAGACCCAGCACCCAAGGATCTGTCTGCTCTCCAGATGAGTTTGACTCTCCACACCCCACCTCCACCTTCATCTCAGGCTCTTCCTAGCTACCTCCTCCCTCAGGCCTCCACATCACCACCGGTGTCCGAGCCTCGGGGGGGGGGGGGAGACGTTAATCCTAAAACCTAAGCTGATTGCTAGCTCACAGCAGTTCGCTGCACCCACGTCTTCTGCCTAGGCTCGGACACCAAAGAACTTTCCCATATCAATAAAACTGTTTAACTTCCATTCTCTGTGTAAGTCTTTCCAGGTTGAAATGATGAATGAACATCAAAATAAAATGACAAAGCAAAACACAAAACAATGTAAATTAATGTAAAAACTCAACACAAAAAAAAAAAAAAAAAGAGTACAAAAAATAAGTAAAATCAGTTGGGTTAAAAAGTGTTTTTAGACAGATTTTAAAAATGGACAGAGAGGGGGACTGTGTGTATGGCTGTGTTGACAATCAGTGTAGGAGGTAGGGGTTGATGCAAATTAATGTGAATGAACAGCACTTTGTAACACCCCCAGATAACGCCTCGGGTATGGGGACTCTTCCTGAGGCCTGTTTTCTCACTAAACTTGTTTGGATATTGCCAACATTCAAATGACCATATCTTTTTCTTTTTCATTGCCACGTGTTTGACATCATTGGATAGCTTAGAACCCACTCTTTCAAATTCTGTAAATGACTCAAAACGACCCCAGGGAGACTTGTTCCTGGTTTTGCCGTGGCCAGTCACATTTATGTGTGTACAGATAGTCTTATTCTAGACCATACGCATTTATTCAATGCTAACTCTGTCCCGCAGTCCTCCACAGAAATGCCAAGGTGAGGGGTCAGACCAAGAGTCATTTAAAAGCCTTGATTGCTAGACAACAACGGCATCAGGAAACTTCATCTGAATAAGTACCACCTGGGTGCCATGCTGGATGACTGGGGTGGGGACTTGCCCACCACCTGTAAGGAGGACCGTCATGGTCGGGTGTGATGCAAGCTGTGCAGCAGGTGGGGTATATCTCTGGCCATACCAAATCCTGGCTGCATAAAAAGGCTCCTTCATTCCTAATCCTGTTTGTGGTCTTCATGGACAGGACCTCAAGGTGCAGTCATGGAGAGGAGGGTGTCTGATTGGAAATTCAGGGTTTTGTCTCTTTTTGCAGATGATTCTGTTGCATCTTTGGGCCATAACCGTTTATGTACACTGGAGCAGTTCATAGTTGAGTGTGAAGTGTTTAGAATGAAAGCTCCTCTAACTCTGAAGTCTTGTCAACCAGAAACAGGTGGAATGCCCCCTCTGGACCAGAGGAGAGGCTTTAGGCTTTTTCATAAAACAGTTCCATGAAATGGCCACAGACCAGTTCACCTTTATTATCAACTGATTATTCAAAAATCACCAATGAAGCCATCCGTTTTTTGCAAATAGTGCAGAACCAACAAAGGTGTGGAGCAGAACTCAGCTGGGCTGAAGTTGAGTTCAACACATTGAATGTGTGATGGACGTCCACCTTGTATCAATCATAAAACAAACTAAATTAACTTACTTTAATGATCCTCTTTATGGTTAACTGTTATTTTAATTAACTGCAGCATTGCTGTGTCATCATCAATATTCCCTCTGTAATAAACTTGTTGTTTAATCTCGTGAGTTGCCGGTCGCAGATAAATGTCCTCAGTTCATTATCATTACTGAGCTGCAAAACAAATTATTTTCTCGTCTGCCAGCCCATCTTTGCTCAGCTGCACAGAGTTGCATGACAGCAAGTCCTTTTTTGAGCCTCTTCAACCCTCAGTGCCAGACTGAGCTGTCTTGTGAATCAGACTTTTGTCTCAAGTGGAGGGCTTCAAGTAACTGGGAGTTTTGTTATCAAGGGACAGAACAAACGAGATCCTGAATGCAAGTGGTCAAAATGAGCTTGCTCTGTGAGGTGGCCAGGCTCAGCCTTAGAGATAAGGGGAGGAGCTCCATCATCTGGGGGGAGTTCAGAGTAGAGCCGCTGCTCCCCAGCATCATTGCAGCGGTTCATCTGATTAGAATGCCTTTCTTTCTATGGAAAATAATTCCCTGTAATTAAATGAATTCCACTTCAGTGATTGAGTTCTGATTATAAAAGGGTGGATAAATTAATCAACCTGTTTTAGATTGACTGAGTCTGTCTGGTGTCCGATAAAAAGAGCTGTAAATGTAACAATGGGAGTAGAAGACCACCCTTATTTTCCTCTTCACTCTTCAGTGATGAGCAAATAATTCCAGGTCTGGTTCTGTCCAAACGTTTTTCTGCTTTAAACAAACTTATAATCAAAGGTTATTTCATGTTTTTTTTTTTTTTTTATGGTATTATCTTATCAGATTATTGTTAAATGAAAATAACTGTTTAAAACTGATTCAGATAAGCTGGAGTCACTAATTGCTGCCAAAATTCAAACTATTCATTTTTTCTTTTGATTTAATTAATTTTTGTAATGCAATCTTTAAATGCAACTTTGGTTTCTTTATTTATAACTCATGATTGAAAATTCCTTTTACTAAACAGATTCCACCCTCATGTGTTGAGATCTGATAAACCATGGCGGTGAATAAATTAAGTCATCTAAATATTGTGAAACATTGGTGCAGAGTGGGGGCGGTATTGGGGGGAGGGGGTTGCAGGGGAGCATTTCCTTACAGGCAGGCTCTGAAACGTAAAATAAAATTGAAGTTGAGATTTTTTTTTAAATCCATGATATTTTCTCTACATGTCTGTATTCATGCAAAATGGTGGAAAATCCATGTAATTTACAGACAACAAAACTTGACATGTATGTAGTAAATCACTTTTTGTCCATCATCATCTTATCACCTACAAGCCTTATGTGTCTTTTCTTGTGTTTTCACGTAGATAAAAAACATTTTTAAACGTGTTGCTGTGTTTGCAAAGAATATTTTAGGTAATGATTTCTGTGTGAACAAGAATCACCATGCAGGTCACCTAACACACATGCGTTTGAACTGTGGCAGGAAGTCTGAGTTGCTGGAGAAAACCCATCTATGCACAGAAAGAACATTGATACTTTACCTTTTGAATTTGATGCATCATTGTTCAGCCAGTTTACAGTACATCAGTACACTGTAAAACAGATAAGGAGACACTAAATTACTTTCCTTTGTAACTTCGTAAATGTAGCCATTTAGTTAACTATTTACTCTAAACATAATTCAACAGTCCTGAAGTATCCTTTCACACACAGTCCTTTTCTCCAAATGTCTGAGGAGTAATAATATCCAGAAAGTAAATAAACATGAATCACTGCAGAAATATGGTCATCCAAGGAAATGAATTGTGGCAGGGCTGGGTTGGACCGGGTTGGAGCCAAAGAGCGTGATCCGAGCTCATAACCATAATGCATGTCGTCTTGAAGGAGACTTCATGAATATGCTCTGAGACAGAGTGGCCTGCTGGCACTCGGTTAGAGCTCATTTGCATGTTGTTTACAACCACTAGCTTAATTTGAAGCAGAAGTTTAAGCCTACAATAATGTAAGAGCCTTATCTACAGAGTTAGCTGAGTGGCAGCAGGAGCAAACTTCTTAAAGTGTTATGTTCCATTAGGCTGAAAACAGGCCTTGTGATAAAAATATGTCAGATACAGGGTTTGCTTTTTTATGTGCTCACAAATTTGTCCATGAAAGCAAAATAAAAGGTTTTGTACACATGTCTATAATCCTACATTTACACTTGTGAGTAAATAACAGTATGTAGCCCGTTTACTTCTGACTCTGATGTCTTAAACACATAAAAAGCCTAATGTTCTAAACTCTGTACGTCTGGACTGGATTACCGAGACCCTACCTTTACGTTACAGTGGAAGACTGAAAGTAAGGCGTTTTTCTACTCGACTGTTTTGATTTGAATAGAAGTAGATCAGAAGAGTTTGTAGGTTTTCTCTGGGTACTTCCTCCCACAGACCCAAAACATGACTTTTCGGTTAATTGGTAACTCTAAATTGTCCCTAGGTGTGAGTGAGAGAGTGAATGGTTACGTTTGTCTGCTGAACATGTCATGAATCACGTCTTCTGCTCTCTCACCAAGTCATGTCACAGCCATAACATCCACTCATTGTCTCACCCCTCCCATCACAGAAAACCCAATCAGCATCATGCCACTCACCTGTTCCACCCAGTACTTAAGCTTCACTCTCCCTCTGCACCAG
>JARVJO010000269.1:24091752-24110210 GCA_031762555.1 Cynodonichthys magdalenae
TTTTTAAAGATAGCCCATAGGCATCATTGTAATTATCTTTGAAAGGGTCCCCCCCCCCCCCCCCCACATATACAGTAAAATCAAATTTCTTTGGACTCCCACATTTACAATAAAATATTCACCCAGGCTGTTTCAATTGCCTGACAGAGAGGTTCTCAAACTGGGGTCCCAGGATCCCCAGGGGTCCATGAGCCGTATCTTAGGGTCCTCAAAAAGTTATAATAAATTGTTAATTTGGTTTTCATTTTTAAAAATGCATATGGAGAATAATGCACTAAAACAAACATACTAAACCAAACAAAAATACTAGCTTGGAATTCAGGGATTAAAATGACAGTAAATTATGTTTAAAACTGTATGGGTTTTATGAGGGGGTCCCTGGAAATTTTTCACCCTTTTAAGGGGTCCCCAGACCCAAATTATTTGAGAACCTCTTCCACTTTGACCTATAGAATACTCACACCAAGTGTTTACCTGTGTAGGTAAAAGTCTGTTTAACAACCTGTTAAAATAAACCATAATGCAGGAAATTGCATCTATTTCATCAAAAATTTTATGGGGGAGAACCCCCAGACCCCCCCACCAGTGATTTTATGCACCGTTCTCTCCTATATTAAATACCATACAGCCCTGATCACAATTGTTGACAAAAATCCTAATATGAAAATTGGATATTGATGTTATTTAGCAGCTTTTAAGGCAGTCAATAGCGACTTTTCTTACTAAGGATTTGGTAACTGTTCAGCGATTCGAAATCTCACTCCAAGCTCAGGTCAAAACTTGAGAGCCCTGCATTTAGGAAACAACAGTGTTACATTCTAAATAGTTATGTTCAACCAATAATGGGTAAAAGAAACTGTTGAAAAGGTTTTCCATTTTCATACAAAAGCCTTGGTGATTTCTGTAGAAAGTGTTGCTCCAAAGATTAGGCTATTGGATTCAGTTAAATCTGTGTCGATTTTTTTGCTATAACTTTAGCTAAAATCACTATCTGGTGTGCGTTGTGAACAAGATTGATCTTTGCTGTATGTAATAACATAGTTCAATTTTTTCAACTTCTTGATACAATTCTTGTGCTGACTAGATTTAGAAGGAGAAGGATTTTTGAAAGACAGTTTATGTGTGTAACCGTGTTGCCTGAACAGTAATTATTTTATAATCCTTGAGAATGAGCGAGTGCAGTGGAACTCATCTGTCAGTGTTCCTAAAACTCTGATTGGAATGTGTGAGGTCTACTTCTGCCGTCTCTCCTCAAACATTTACCAAGGTTTGATTGACAAGGGATTTAAAAAGCCAATATTTGTCAGGCAAAATGTTTTATTAAAACAGTGTTCCCACAGAACAGGGATTTCATCCTACTGGGAGACTGAAGGAAAGGTACAATGAGAGTATTTTTGTATTCTGGGATTTTTAAAAGAGCGGGAAAATATAATTACTGATTTATATATTTGGGTAATGAATCAGTTCAATTAACAGATAAAAAAAAACAGACACACTTAGTTATGTATTCTATATGGAAAACTAACATTAAACTTGATGTAATTTCATCATATAGCTTCTTTCGTCTTCTTTCTGACCCTACTGCAGAGGTTAGGTGTCATCTGAGCAAAACTGTTCAAGCAAATGATTCTTTAGTATCTGTTTGAATAACGAAGTGTCAAGACGTGACATCTAGAATGTACACACTGACTTTACTTAGTCAACTTTCCTGTAATTACTTTAGTTTAAAGATATTCAGTGAATCTGTCAGATCAAAACATCATCACAAGATCTAACTTGTCAGCTAGACCAGAAGAACCAATATTAGACACGAGTTAAAGTTATAAAAACAATGCATAACATTGTCAGACTTTAGACTTTCTTTAGATTATTTTAAATTACTAGAGAAATGAAGAGTCACATTTTTTTATATTTATTACATTTCCTGTTTCACTTTGACTGAGCCAAGTTCAATAGAAAATATGCCTGTTATGTGACAAAAAGCAAATGATAAAGTTTCTTAAATACTGTGAAGGAAATTTTGTAATTGATGAACTGAATGTTTGACGCAGTTTTATATTTTACACCTTCTGATCATTGCAGCAGTAAGTTTAAAACAGACAGAGTTGGTGTGTGCTATCAGTGTTCTTTCTGTTTGTAAACAAAAGTGAGTTACATTCTACATCTGACGTAAAAGTTACCAACTTCAGAGGTGTAACCAGGAAGAGTCTGAAGAGGTTATAATTTTGAAGTTTTTAGAAGTTGTGGAGTTTTGCAGGCTCTGTTCAGATTCAGCCTGCTGGGCTGTTTTTGTTTGGGTTTTCTCTAAAGGTCTTGTGCTGAGGCATGTGCTGTGTACTGCTGAAACTGATTGGAGTCAGAAGACAAGAATAATGTTTTTAGAAGCAATCCAGTGGATTCTTGCATTTCTTTAGACATACCATTTTGAACATTGCATTTTTATTCTACAACTGCATAGATGTTATCTTTGACTTTTCATTATTGAAGGGCATGCATGTCACAGACACTTTAACAAAAACTAATGAACAAGTATCCTGAAGCAGATTTAAAATAGAACAATGCTTTAATGGAACTGAAGAAATATCAATGTGTTTCTATGTGTAAAATGTTTGTTACATCAATTAAACATTTTAAATGTATTACCTTGTGTAGTGGTACCGATATGAAGGGAAATGTACAGTTAGGATTTAAAACTACTATTTTAATATAGGTAGAGTTTATTGCAACAATCCTACTTTAAAATGACCCTTTAAGGCACACAGGTCTGCTACAGATGAGGCTAATTTAATTTAACAATGCTTTATTTACTATATTTAAACATGTTTTAATATTTACTTTAAAATACTAACTTTGGAAACAGGATCACTCACACATACACACCAAAACTAGACAGTTACAGGGCACAACTCTGGAATAGCAGTGCTGGACAGAGCAGTGGCCCAAACAAAATAAAGCACAACAAACTATCAAAAAACACAACAAGCAATAAAAAGAAAATTAATACACCAAAAACCAGTACGAGGACCACCAACCGGAAAGGACCACCACCAACACCAAGAGTTGGCCGCTGCCCTGTCACAAATACATAGAAAATTAGGAAAAACAACAACAAAACATTCAATTTACAAATTAATCTAATAAAAGAAATAACAAAGTTATAAAATTAAACTTGTGTTTCAATTCAAATACATTAAGTAGTCAAGCAACAGTAGGCTTCGTGCATGAATTAAAGGTCTGCCCGGGAGCTGAGATGAGCCCAACCAGCAGGAGCCGATGAGAGACAAACACGGTGACAGGCAGCAGTGTCTAATAAAGAATGAATAATATTTAAAAATTAAATTTAGTAACAAAGACGAGCATTACACTTACCACTGAGCCCAAAGTGGAGCTCCTCTAACAAGGGAGGAATCAGGCAAAATCGTACTGGCAGCCTATTGCATGGAGGTAACAGCTGGAGTTTCTACAGAAACCATGTTATAGAACTATATAGCTATAGAAGCTTAAGAGCTAAAGCAAAATGAACAAGAGTCTTGATTTACCATTACTGTAAATTGTGGCAACATAGCAGAATAAAAGGACTGACAACGTAGAAATCATAAAAACTCTTGATAATAATAAGTTAAATCATTTTTAATAATTTAGTTTATATATTTGCTAGTTTATATAATCTACAGAGTTACGATGGAAATACTGCGAGATTTCAGAAATATAACATATCTAATCCTCGGTGGAAAATAGTTGCACTTTGGGTGCTCACACAGGCTCACCGTCGCCAGAGGTGGAGGTGCTTACGTTGTTATAGTTTTCTCCAAAAGGACGTGCGGTACACTTGATAACTTATGAAATATTGTAAATACGAGTGCAAAAGCTTAACAAACAAACTGAATAGAGCGCCGCAGTCTTTGGAGTGACTCGAGGCTGCTCTGTCAGTCAGACAGCACAACCCGCCCTACTCTGATCTGATTGGGTAAAACTTTGTTTGTGGTTGTCTTTATTGGATAAAAGAACCGTCAATCTAGAAGTTTTTTTTCTCCTTTCATTTTTACATATGACAGTCAATTGTTGCAGAGAATTTTACAACTATGAGGCGGGATCTGGTTGTCTGAAACAAAAATAGGTTGTTTCGGGTTATGTTGAACCCTGACCTCTGATCAAGCACATTGTGCCCCCCCAGGTTGAGAACTACTGCTCTAAACAATATTGCAGTGGATTTTAGTAAATACTTACTAAAAACTCAACCTTGTCCTTTTGTCTTAGAAACATTGCATTTTTAACTGTCAACATGAAATATGAACTTGTCTTTTTACTCTTTAACAGTTTTAGATTTTTTTTCTGCACTTTAATACTTCAGCATTTTAACCTTTAATTGTTTCCATTGTTTTAACAAAATTATAGCAGCCTGTCTCAACAAAATCTACTCTTTAACTACAAATAACTGAAAAGGTGTAATGCTGCTTTAATGGCGTGTCTCCTTACCAAGCTTTACACATGGGCAACCATTAATATTCACTAAATAACATCAAAGTGCTTGATTTTGGTAATAAACCCCAATACACACGACCAAAGTCCACTCGCATTAGCATTAGTTAACATATAGTCAAACGTGTCATTTCCCTAGCTTTGCTTGCCTCAGTTTGCACTAGACACAATATACTTGTCAAATGCAAAGAATAGGAACAGGTGACCAAAATAAGTTCAAATTTGATGTAGAAAAGATGTTTATATCGACCACATTTGCACTACAACTAGCGATCCGGTGGAGGTCAAAACTCGACGTTGGGTAGATGTTGAAAAAAGACGTCATCTGGCGTTTCATTCTGCACTTGCGAGCGACCCAATTTAGATGGGCAGAAACGACGTGAAAAACATGTCATTGAGACGTCTCCTTGCACAGTGGGATAGTAACAAGTCCAGTTTTCTACAAAATGCTCATGAGAAACCATATCATGTGACCTACTAGTTAACTTCTGACTTAAAAAACTTAACAACATATATATATATTAAAATAGAACACAGCACAGAACAGATGGGACACACATGTTGCGTCCCCTAGTGGCTTGATGTGTAAAAGTACTGAACAACTGAAATAAGTACTTATTGAATAAAGAAAAATAAGTTAAAGACAGAGACAAACAAAAAATGCTCTTGGTAACCAAAAATAAAAACCAGGACAACAGAAGTGTGAATGTTGGAGAGGATTATCCTTCAACCAGGACATGGTAAATAAAGATAATCTAAAATTAACCTAAAAGAACTGGACTTCTATTCTGTAGATAAATGTGTTTCACATCTTAGCTAGCTGGTTTTTTTTTGTTAGTTTGTTTTTCCTTCCATTATCATAACTGATTGATTTTCTGATGCTGCTCCTCTTGTTTACATTCAGTCAGAAATCCTGTCCTGACTGATCCAGTTAATGACCAGCAGAATGTCTCATTGGTAGGGTTTGTTGAGCTACATCTCTGAAGAAACTGGGTAAAAAGCTTTTGTCTTACAAACCTGTTTTTCAGTAAGGTCCACAGTGCAGGGTATGGCTAGAACCCCAAGCTGTGATCCATAACCTAATCATGAACATCACTGAACCATTTCCTACTGTAATCTGTCCTGACCCAAATAAACCCAACAATCTATTCTGGTCTGAATTGCATGCATTGCCATGTTTTCTTTTTTAATCTATTTCTTTAATAATCTGTCATCCATATATGATCCTATTATGAAGAGACTTCTGTGATTCGATTAAATGGGTTTTCATTATGGTAATGGTGGACTGAGTAATCAAAGAGGTCAGAGGGGATGTTTGTGGCTGGTTCTGTGTGTTTTTTTAATGGGCTAAGTGTGTGTGTGTTAGGAGAAGGGGGTAGAACATACTATGAATGTTTTTTTTATTACTTGTTTTTATTTTGTAAGTAGTTTATAGCTATGTTCAAACTGCAGGAAAAATGACCTAAATCAGGTATTTTTGCCCATATGTGACTCATATCAGGTTTTTTTCTGACAGTCTGAATGTAACAAATCTGATCTTGTAAAATCTGATCCAGGTGTTTTCCCTCTGTGGTCTTGAATCTGATGGTGTTCAAAGTGACCTCAGTCTGAACTGTCATGTCTCATTTCATCCGTTTTTTACCTTATTGAGGTAGAGGAATAAGGATCCATCCAGATGTTGATTTAACTGATACTGCTCTAGTGTCTTAGTAAAAAATACTTTCAAACCCTTCCAATGCAACACTAGAAGAGATTTAATAAGAGACCAAATTTCCAAACTATCAGGGAAAACTGATTGATCAACATTAGATTCTACTTTATTTAAATACTGTATATGAATAGATTTTGGATGGGAACCTAGAAATTGAAGCTGAACAGGACTGAATTCTCGGTCGTTGGGTTCCAATACAAGTTTTTACCAAGCATACTTTATTGTTGTTGTAAACAAATAAAAAAGGATATATTTGCTGTGTTCGGAATCGCACTGCTGCTTTATTTTCAAATAGTCAGTAGCTGAGTTTCTATTGCAAATGTGCGCAAAACTTTGTTGATATTCTGTTAATGTCGAAAAAACAGTTTCGTCACTGTGGTGTTTCCATTAAGTATGAAATGCTATTAAAATCATGCGTGAATACATTTGTTCTCGCGATAAGTCATTATAAACATGGCGGCAATGAATGTAAACACTTGCATGAGATATCTTCATATTGCTACCACGGCACTAGCGCTCTGCATCAGCCATCAAAGGAGACGTCGGCGTCTTATCGAGGCTTCCATCGTCGTCTTTTTTGCCAGTAGAAACATCTGGTTGTTGATCACATGACTCCCGTAATGCTAAAAAAAAGTGTTTCCATTGCAGTTTTGCGAAATACATCACTTTCGATACGGCCGAAAAACCACCTCATCCTAGCGCAACACCATTTTGTCGAAAAAAGGAAGTTTTTTTGAAATTGACGTGTTTCCATTAAGCAAATATATTTTCGAAATTTTAATTTGCGCATTGTCATGGTCAATGGAAACGCAACTATTTTGATGTTTATTTTTCTATGCTTAGTAGTAATTAGATTTTTCACATTTCAAAAACAATGTCCCTGCCCCACTGCACAGATGCTGGTTCCAAAAATATAACATGGCCAGTTCTGTAAACCAGTTGTTGCTGGTTGCAGTTCCCAGCAACCCAAAACAATGGGGGCAGTTGGTCCGCCAGTATGTTAGATCTAGTGTGGTTTAAACTGTTATTTTAATGTTTAAAGAGAAAAGCAATGATGGAAACTCACATTTGATGAGATTGAGTAAAAAAATAAAGATTTATTAAAGAGGCAATATTATCTGTTTCTCATGCATATATTTAAATTCTATACCATAATAAAGTAACTATGTCACCTTTAGTTGTTATTAAAATGCTGTTTATATGTTTAATAGAAAACAAACCTGACTTCTCATCATATCCGTTTCTAAACACCTTGAAATTGGTCTCTGTCTCTTTAAGGAACCTTCTTCAGTTTCTGTCCCCCCCCTATTCATCACATCATCACGGCAGCTTCTCTCTACAGCTCTGCTATTTACAACCTGGAGGGTAATAGCAGATTTTGTTGTAATGATAATAAAAAAGAAGCAACATTATACAATATCTGTTTTAGAAAATTGCATCTTAGGATTCATATGAACCTTAATGTCTGACTGGAAAATATGTTTTCTAAAGAACCAGAGAATTACAGAGAGGACATTTCAGCTGGTAAGATTATTTTAGTCATCCTCACAGACACATGTACTGATCGTAATATAAGTTACAAATCTGAACACATGGACGAAACAACAATAAGAACAAAACAACGTGAGTTGTTTTTCAGCTTACCTGCAGAGGACAAGGTGTTTGTTTACTATAATTGCTGCCGATAAACTGCAGGAGTCTTGTCCTTAGTGGCAAATCCTACTAAGATTACAGAAATGTTTTGCAAGGGAGGCCTGGGCCTAAAGGCAGTCTAACATGTACTAACCACTGCTGCCAAACAACAGAAGAACTGAGAACAGGTGAGAGTGGGCTGAGCTAGAGCTGAGGAGCAGAACTGGCTGAGAGAAAATGAACAGCTGGCACAGGAAACACACTAGTGATGGGAAGTTTGGCTCTTTTCCGAGAGCCAGCTCTTGTTGAACGGCTCCCAGAGAAGAGCTGGCTCTTTTGGCTCCCAAACACTTAACTTATTATCCTCTAGCCTCATATTTTCTCTTCTAAATATGAATGCCGAAGGTGTTTTTTTGAGAATCCTTATAATTACCTAATGTTTTGTATTTGTTCTGTTACAAAAGCAGTCAATCTTGAGATTATTTTTCAAACTTTTACTTTTTTAAATTAATTTAAAATGCTGAGTACTTGAGGGGATGTTTATTTATTTACAGGCAGTGGTTTGTTAAAAAAAGTTATTTAAATAGCTCCACCTTAAATGGTCAGATATCAACAGTGTTAAACTTCAAGATTTGCAGAAGCTCATAACTCATCCATTCAAATCACATGTTGGAGCAGAGAAACAAGGGAAACATGCAGGATAGCGACCCTCGAGGACTAAGTTTGCCCACCCATGTCCTATATTCTCACATGTGATTGATCACAAAGCAAGGGAAAAGAAAAAAAAAAAGGAGCCGGCTCTCACTTGATGGGAGTCGGCTCTTATGATTCACTACCAAGCATCGGTTCTTAGAGCCGATGCTTTTGAGCATGACCCATCACTAAAACACACAGAAACTGAAACTTCTAAGAAAAAAATGTTAAAATAAAGCTCAAATCAGAAAACCAAACACCGAAAAAAAACTAATTCTGACCGAAAGTAAAGTTTTCTGTGTGGTCAAAGTGAGAGATATGAACTTAGTTATGCATCAATATTATTATTTATGACACTGCAGTTAGGATTTGAATAAAATTACTAACTTTATGTTGGAGGATTAGACATCTTTACTCTGTCTTTATGGCACGTACCGTCTCCAGCAGGGCTGTTTTACTGTCACACACACACACAGGTTTGTATTTCTATCCTTATTAGGACCGTTCATTGACTTCCATTCATTTCCAGTAATTTCTACAGCCTAACCCTGACCACCAACCCTAACGCTAACCTCACAAGTACCTACCTGACCCTAAAACTAACCTAAACTCAAATCACACCTTAGTCTTGAACCAAACCCCCAACCCAAAAATGGAGTTCCACCATATTAGGACTGGTCTTTGGTCCCCATTAGGACTTCTGGTCCTGACAAGGTAGGTGTGTAAACCAGAAACGGTCCTAAGAAAGTAACAAATACATGTACACAAACACACCTCTTTCAAAGCTGATCAGTTTACTGCTTCATAACCCAACTCCATTGAGCCAAATGTATCTCTGCACCATGTACTTCTCGGAATATGCTCTCCCCTTCCCTCCACACACACACATTTAGGAGACTATTGGTCGCTGACAGCAAGCCTGAGCATTAGAGCCTACATTGATATTTGAGTTCTTTCCTTTGTCTTCATTGACCTGTGTGTACTTAGCAGAAAATCTTTGTGTTGTTTTTGAGGCTGCGAAAACATGTCAGTCATAAAAGAACTAGAGTGTTTTCAATGTCAACAAAAGTCAATAAAATCTGACTGTGAGTCGTTTGGAGTTGTGATATTTTTACTGGTTTGTGCTGCAGACTGTAAGCTTGTAAATCAGACAAATGTGCAGTTTCAGTTTTAACTGCAGGAAGGTGTTTGAAGTTTGTCACAGTTTGTCTTAAAGGTCACAACCCCCGGTGTCAGGACTCTCTGTTCTGTCCCTTGTCTCGTCTTCTTGGGTTCCTCAGACCTTACTGATGGATGTGGCACCAAGAGTTTCAGATTCATTTACTACTTGCAGTGTAATTTTGTGGACATTGCTCATTGCCGTCTACAATGAGCAATGTCTACAGGTAAAATCTGACTGGGAGGAGATTATTGGAAACTAGACTCAAACATGTTAAAAATACGCAGTTTTATTGCAGTCTTGATTAATTCTAAGAAACCATGCAGCCACATTTTCTGTAGCCAGTTTTTGAAAATACTGGTTTACTGGATTACACTTTAAAAATGAGTATAGGCAGATATGGACCAGTAGTATTTCTTATCTGTGGTTTTTAGACCCAAATATTGTTTTTGTCATAAGACACTCCAGTGAAGGTGTACAACTACAGCAGCTCTTGGTCTTGTCATGATCATGTGGATATAGACTTTTGTGAAAGGATAACTCCGCCCCAAAGCAAATTTGAAAAATGCCAACAAAGTGGGCAGTGCCAGGAGACACTGAGGGGCATGGCCTAAAGTGTGGGCGGGTGAGTGAGGAGGTGTGGCCAGAACGAGAGAACATGACAGCTAGCTTTAGCTTAATTTGACAAACTAACATTCCTGAAAACATCTCTGAATGTTCTAAACACACGACTTTGTAAAAAGTAAAGTTTCATGATATACATGCAAACTCACATTTAACTGCTGTTACAGCATAAACAGACAAACTGTTAGACTTTGGTCCAAAACAGAAAAGAAAGAATATCTTTTCATTTCTGTTTGGTTCACTGTTTCATTTAAAATCACAAGACAGAGTCTGGGACTGACGAGTGTTCTGCCCCCCTGGATCCTTCAGGACACCCCAGCCTCGGCTGTGCTCCCTTCTACACACACCGCAGCAGCAGTGACTGTCCGGTTCGGTTCAGTCCAGTAGCAAGAGCTGTTTAATAAGTTAGAAGGAGCAGTTGGAAGAGCTGATCACGAACATCCAGCTGACATCCACGTCTTTTGTTTATCACTGTTTTTCCTCCCGCTGCCTGCAGGTCTTGGTGAATACACACCTGTTCTTGTTTACCTGCTGCTGCAGGATGTACTGCGGGGTGAGCCCCGCTGAGCTTCACCTCCACCTTTCATTCTTTCTTGAACCCAGTAAGACTGTGGCAATGATCTATAATAATAATAATATTGTCGTACAGCACCAGCAGCGTCATACAGCACCATTTTTTAACAAATCGCGAAATTAAAATGTAGTAGCCATAGTTCCACCCTAAGAGAGCAGCACAAAGACGTTTTTAGACCAAATATTGTAGATTTAAACAATTTTAGATGAAAATGTATAATTTTAGTCATAAATAGAAAGGTATTACCCTTAGGGCACAGTTTAGACAGTTTATCTGCAAAAAAAGTTGATTTTGGGGTAAGTTACACTTTACGTTCAGTCCACAGATGAAGCAAGAGAAGCTGTTCCAAAAATACAAACACTAAATTTACTAGTAATCGCATTTAAAAAAAAAACTTTTAAGTAAACTGTCATTTACCAAAGCAAAAACAATAAAACAAATTCAGTTAAGTTTTCCAGTGGGGATTGGTGTCGTTAGGAGAGAAACAGGAAGGGTGATTAACTATTTCTGTCCCACACTACACTTTACTAAGTTGGGACACCAGGTCAGTTTTTGATCAACATTTATTCACGTTTTTTTATCAGACTCATATTTACTAAAGTGTGAGATTCGTTAGCCTAGTTAAAACCAGCCCCTAGTCCTTCACTTTGTTTTGTACAGAGGTGAAGGGAAACTAAAATTGAGTGGAACTGCACAGGAAGGCAAGGGCCAGGCTAGAGTTTCGTACGATGTAGCATTGAAATTCTTATCTCAAACCAAAATACTGAAAGATGAAGAACCAGCTTTGTCTTTTATGGTAATTTATTACAAAAATATAGCAAGAATAAGTTTCATTGAATCGTGACTAAAAACAGTAAAAATAACAACATGAAAGACAAAGTACTTTTTATTTTACTGCAGAAAGAAAATTATCAAGTTGCCTCGGCTGTTTAACCAGGTTGTTCTGCGAATACTTACATGTAATGCCTGATTAGGTACAGTTCATCAGCTCACCAGAGTTGGAGACCATTGTATGTCTCATGAGGTGAGGCGTCTCGGCCCTTTGAAGTCGATCTGCCTGGAGGTCATTACAGAGAGGTTCTCGCAGAATCGGACCCTGGTACGGCTTGGCCTACAATAACAAACAGGCCCCTCCAGGTTGTCCCAAACTTCTCGTTTGCAGTAATAAAAATTACATTTTCCAAAACGGTGGTGGTCCATCTCAGGTTCTGAAACTTCCAGCTTCTTCAGCTCCGCACCCTCTGAAAACCAAAACCAGACTCATACACAGCGTACAGCTGTGTCTTCTTAGACAGAACAAAAGATAACCAGGGCTCTGTCAGAAAAACATACATTTTTTTCTTGGGGAGAATATTATATTGACTTAGAGCGGCACACACATTCAAAAGACAACAGTCAGTTAAATTTAACAGAATATTCAAAATATATTCATCTTCAGATCAAAGTATGTTAATACTCACATGAAATAGAAATACCTTTAATAAGTCATGTTACTGATTATTATTGATTATTTTCTTTTTTTTTTAATGAATCTTAAAAGATTAAAACAGACTTGTCACATCAGCATTATCTGCAGACGAGGTCATATTTTGAAGCAAATATAGAGTTTTGTCTCTAAGACAGCTTTTTTCAAAACAAAGTTCAGTTAGTTGTGAGACATGACCACTGGTGGGCCAAAGGTCATGTCAGGGGTCACGGTCATTCATGGTCAAATCAAAAGAAAAACCAAATACTTAAAATTACTTAAATAACCTAAAACTGTAACACGAAAAAACAGAGTTCCTTTAAGATTTATAAATATTATCTAAAGTTTCAGTGAACCTTGCTTTAGTATAAATATTTTACTCCAGATTTCGGTGTAATTCTTTTGTAGACACTGATTTCAATCCCATACATACTGTACAATAATATTTTCAGTCCAGGTCATATAAGGGCTGTCCAATGGACGTTATCAGCATGGAAAATAGAACAACATGATGTCACTGATAAGATTTGGATAAGCCTCACCCAGTGGGACCCCATGGTTAACATGACCTCTTTTTAAACAATGAGCGTGCTGACAGCAATCTACTGTCTCAAAGAAATTCAATTGTTGAAATCAGTTCAGTGCGCTGGGACACTGATGACTGATATTATCCTGGGATTAGTTTGTCCATCATTTCTGCCTGACAACCAAGAGACATCAGCAAAAATTGTAATATTTTCTTATTCTTTTCATGTATTGTTAAAACATGAAAACAAATCTCACCCCCTTCCCTTATAGACATAATTGGATAAATGATTGTAAACTACTCCTCTTGTTTTGAACAACCCTCCTACACACACACACTGACACACACTGGCACACACACTCAGCCTGTTCTTGCTCCCAGGTCCGGTGAGATTACTTTAATCCGTAGTCTGGCATGGCTCAGTCATGTTTCACTAAAATGTCATTTGACTGAATTAAGATGTATTCTTCAAATTGGAGACTTAGAAGCAATTTTGATAATTGCAGAGATGGAACAGGACCTTTTCTCTGATAGTGCGTGTGTGTGAAAATGTGGCTAAGACTGTGATCTCCAGGGACCTGCCTTTATTCAGCAGGGCAGGCAATCAGGACAATGGACCTGCCATTAGTAATATTAATGAGCTCCACTTAGAGTTTGGATTAAATGCAGAAAAAAAACAGATTTCAACACAAACATATGTGTTATTGACATCTCAGGAGCACATTTTTCTTGTTTTGACCTTGCACAACAAGCAGACTGTCTTGTTTTCAATCAGAAAATGAGACTGATGTCCATTATATTTTGTTGTACAAACATCCAGGTGGTTTCAGGCTACTTGTGGCATATCTTTAAATGTCATTATGTTAATACTTGTCTTTTTCCAAAACAAAATGTAATTTATTAAAATGGCACATACATAAATTAATCCAAAAGATGCTTTTTAGGGTTTTACATTTTTAATGCAAATATTGTTCGTTACAGAAAACAACTTATTAAAAAATTGTGTTCAGTGATGCTTTTGTTTTATTCATATAGGTATGTGTGTATGTATGTATGCCTGTGTATATGTATCTATGTATGTGTACACAGGTTTTCTACATTGTAGTGACCACTTTCCAGAAAATCACAGCCTTGTGGAGACCAATGCCTGGTCCCTCATGGGTATGGATGCTGATCTTGGGTTAGGGGGTTAGGTTTAGGACCAAGATGAGAATTGAGTTTAGGTTAGGTTTAGGGTCAGGTATGTACTAGGGTAGTTATTTTTAGTGTAGAAGGTCAGGGTTGGGCTATAGAAATTACTTGAAAACGAATGGAAGTCAATCCACGGTCCCATGGGTATATTAAAACAGATCCCCCGGTCCCCAATGGGGGAAAAACCATTGATAGGTCAGGAGTTAGGTTTAAGACTGAGGTGTAAATGGATTTTAGGTTAGGTTTAGGGTAAGGGGTCGGGGTTAGGCTATAAAAATGACCAGTAAATGAAGGACAGTCGATGCAAAATCCTCATGAGAATAGAAGAACAAACATATGTATGTTTGTTCACTCACCAGCCACTTTGGTCCATGGTACTAATGCCAAGTTGGACACTTTTTAGCCTTCAGAACGTTTTTAAGTCTTTGTTGCATTGATTCCAGAGAATTTGGAAACATTCCTCAGAGATTCTTTTCCATTTTTTGGTAGTATCACACATTTGCTACAGAACTCTCAGCTGAACATCCTCGAAGAGAATTTCTTGTTCTACCACATCCCAAAGGTTCTGAATTTAACTGAGATTTGGTGACTGTGAAGGACATTGAAATCCAGTAGATTCAGACCCATCTGGTAAGGTTAGTGCAGGAGAATGAACACAAGTCTGGACAGAGGTAAGAGTTTTATTAAAACTAAAACAAAAGCTGTCATGGCAGCAAAAACAACAAGGAACTCAAAAGGGGGACAACAAGGAAAAAAACAGAACAGATGGACAAAGCCATTCAATGAACCAGCGATGAAGTGAAGAGATGAGACCGATTATATACAAGCAGAAAAAAAGGAGGATAATGAGCAACAGCCGAGGTTGTCCACACAGCTGCTGGGTATTTTGTCCTTTTTTATTTTCTGGAAACTTTAGGAATGCTTGTGTATGAAACCTTCAGTAGATCATCAGTTTCTGAAACACTCAGACTAGCCTGTCTTGTACAAACAACCACACCACATTCAAAGTCACTTATATCATCTTTCCTCCACACGCTGATGAACTTCAGCAAGTTGTTATCACCATGTATATAAGCCAAAAGGCACTGAGCTGCTACCATGTTATTGACCCAAAATTTAGAGTCACATTAGTTCAGTTGATGCTCAATACCTGTTCTGAAGGCTAACAAATTGCATAAAATACTTTTTTAAAATTTTGCTATTAGGGGTTTGGAGTTGACTTTGACTGCTAAATATCTCTGGAACTGGAACTGGCTGTTTTTTAATAAAATGTTCTGAAAATAATACAACTGATTTACCCAATGCATAATGGATACCACAACTAAATAATTTTATTAAAAATAAAAATGACTCTAACTCATTAGAAAATCATTAGCAGTTTAGTTACTATGAGTAACATCTTGTAGTACCTGAGAAAAGAACAACTTTATTTTCAAGGTTTGACCAAAGTGGTTACAATTCCCAACATAAAATGATCTAAAATCTGGCATGAAGTTTAGGACATAAAATGAGTGGCTGAGGCTGAGTTAAAGGGTATGCTTTGAAAGTAAAAAATCCAGACCTTTTCAGAAGTCTTCACCCAACTGAAACTACATTTCAACAGCTCAGAGTGGTGGAGAAGACCCAGCAAGGTCCGACTTCACCCTGCTCCACTGAGGCTGACAAGCTTATTTATATCTGTGTCTCATGCAGACAGGTTTACTGCCTTCCTCTGCTCTCACTCTCAAATCAGTAGCAGACTCCTGCTGTTTCAAATACTGTGGCTTACAAAGAATAAAAAACAATCTTGAAGATACCCTTCCTGTCTGAACATATCTAGTTGGAGATAGGATTTAAAAATGTGATCATGTATACTCGTCTTGTCTCTGGCTGGCTCCTAACTGAGGAGCTCAGAGATGTTACTGAGAAATATTTCTCGATCCATTTTCACTGCTGTTTGGTAAAAATGTCATGGTTGCAAAATAAAAAAAGAGAGAACAGCATACAATGAGCAGAAACAAATCTGTTTTTGTATGTTTATCCGGTGCTTCAGCTTTGCATAAAACCCAGAAGTGTTTAAAAATGCATGGCTAAATGCTCCGTTGATTCAAGACAAAATAAACAGCTAAAATCATTTAAATAATTTAACATTCTCAACGGAAATGTTAATTATTTTAAAAGAATCAACATTTTTGTTAGATTTTAAATAGAAAAATATTTTTAAGTTGATAATCACAATCAAAACTACAATTCCATTATTGTCACTGTCACAAGAACAAAGTGACGTGTCATCTCAACAGTGTCAAAAGATATATAGAACAACAAAGTAGTTATGGCAGGGGTCCAAGCCTGTTTATGCATGTTGAGTTATGTCCATGGCATCCCCAGCACCCTATCGAATTGTGCACCACAGAGTTGTAGCATGAGGAGTATTTATAAGGTCTACTTAAGGCCTTAATGTCTTAAATAGATCTAGGTCTCTAAAAATAGGTCACCCCATATCATGTCTTTTATTCCCTTCTTTTTTGTCATTTTAGTGGCAGCTAAAATTTATCACATCTTTAAATAAATATACCAACTGTGCCTTCTCTGGAAATATTCAAACCATCTCAATCTGGCCTTTTTAACATTATCTCCCAGTTTTTCAGAATCAGAATGTGATTTACAGTGGTGGGTAGCGCTAACTCAAAAGTTAGTTGAGCAAGTTCTAAAACACTTGCAAAAGTATTTACATCCACAAATTCTAAAGCACGTATGCCCAATAACACTTGGTGTAAGCTAAATCTAAAGCGCCAATTTTTTTCAGTTCACCAGAAAATATTTCTGAGATAATAACATGAGCCATTCTTATGCAATGGTGCCAACTAAAGGAGCAACAGTTTATTTTTATAGCATTGCACATGACCGTTTCGGGAGGTGATTTGTTGAAATAGACTTTTGGTTCATTGTATTAAATAAACAGTTGTTGTGTATTGTTAGTTCTGCTGCTTCTTGGTCATTTTCTTATGTTTATGGTAGGGCTGTGGTAAGAAAGAATGCAATACATTACTAGTTTTAAACTGTTTATTGGATCACTAAAGCAATGCATTCAGGGTATAGAACGGAGAATAGGAAACCATCCTCACTTCAAAATAAGAGCATAAATTTAAACTGTTCCCTTTTTGTGTGTAGCTTCAGTATGACAAGAGACAGCAGGTTATTGGCTGAAAATGCACTGGGCCATAAATTATCAGAATTCCTCCCTCTACCGTCCCAAAGCTCATATAAGTACATAAACAACAATAACGGTAAAATGGTAAATGGCTTGAACTTATAAAGCACTTTATCAAGTCCATATGAACCCCAAAAGCACTTTACACTTCAATCATTCACCCATTCACACACTCATGATGGTAAGATACATTGCAACCACAGCTACCCTGGGGCACACTGACAGAGGTGGGACTGACATGCACGGACCCTCTGACCAACATCAGTAGGCAAGTGGAGTAAGTGTCTTGCCCAAGGGCACAATAGCCTCATTCATAAGACAGCTCAGTCCAGGACTGACTCGAGTTCTGTCCTCCTCCAAGCATTCAGAAAAAACACAAAGGTGGAAAGGCGAGTAAAATGAGCCCACCTCTGATGCTTCCCTGAGGTGCCAACAGAAGTAATATCAGAGTCAAGACCGAGCCCGGCAGGCCAACTTGTGAAAAAACAACTCACGGTTCCGCTCTCAGAAAATGAGCTGAAGACATCAGTGAGCGATCGCAGGATTAATCGACAAACAGATTTTTTACCCAGGTAGAATTAAAGATGATACAGAACAGCAACTTTGTAATTTGTTTAAAAAACATTGACCCCCAGGTTGGCTATACTGAGCTGATTGTTTGTTTGTTTTTTGATACAAGGAAGACATCAGTAAGTGCCTGGAGGATTGATCTACAGATTTATTACTGAGGCAATATTAAAAATCACACAGAACAGCAACTTTGTAGTTGGTTGAAAAAATATTCAGCCACAAAATCACTACAATGAACTGATTCAGTTTTTAATTGTTTTTATTTTTGATACGTGGCAGAGCCAGTGAGTGGCTGGAGGATTAATCTTTGATTAATCTACAGATTTATCACCAAGTGAATGTTAAAAAACAGCACAGAACAGAAACTTTGTAGTTAGTTAAAAATATTTAACCAAAGGGTTGCTAAGGTAAGTTAATTCAGGGACAACTCCCATAACCACTCCACCACAGCCACCCCTAGTAATGATGGCTGGATACTGTGGTTTTTTTTCACTCAACAATCACAGGGTATCTGCAGGTTTTAGCAAGTCAAATTTAGGACTTTTTAAGACCTTTTTAATACCACCTTGAATGAAATTTAAAATCGAAAATATAAGCGATGGTTCGGGGATTCTGCTCAGGGGTGACGCCAGGAATTTTGGGCC
>JARVJO010000269.1:24130271-24142480 GCA_031762555.1 Cynodonichthys magdalenae
GATACAAGAGTGTATTGAACCTAAAGCACTGTTCGATACGGTTCGATACGGGTACATGTATTGTTGCACCCCTATTATTTATGTAGGTAAAAATGTATTTAAGAACCTGTTAAAATACACCAGAATGCAGGAAATGGCATTCATTCAAAGTTTTCTGGGAGAGGGCCCACAGATACTTATTACCACCACCACCAGTGTGCCCCCACCCCACTTTTAAAGTGGTTCTGATGCCCATGGGCCCCGGTGACCCACATCTGGGCAAGGGAACACTAGATCCATTGGTCGTATTTATTATAAGGGGTCTTTGGGCTGCATTTTATCTGATCCCTCACCTAGAACCTTTTTGCCTTGGGTGACCCTACAGGGGACATAAAGCCTCTGACATCATAGCTCCTAGGATCATTGGGACACTCAAACCTCTCCACCACGATATGGTGGCAGCACAGGGGGAGGTAATAGATAACCCATGCATACAAAAATTAAACAATGGTGTGGAAAAACTCTAAGAAAAGTCAATAACTGGGTGCTTTTTATAAAAACAAGCATTTAAATGTGCGTTTTTGATTATTGTAGATTAGATTTAGGGTTTAATTACAAAATCATGTGATAACTTCTCATTATTCAAAGATGTTACCAGTATTTAAACTGCAAGAGATGATTTACATATTTTGTATTGATTTCCCCTCCTTCTCCTCCAGTTCCACCTGGATCAGACCAAAACCCCTTCAACTATCGATGGAGACCAAAGATTTCTCCGAGGCCGTCCTCAAGCCGCTGTCATCCTGCCCTTTCCACAAAGGAATAAAATTAATGGATATTTACGAGGCTTTTCTCACTGAGCTGTTAGGGTGCTGCAGATCCACAGAGAGGATCTGAATGATAAGATTTAAATGAGCTCTTTCCAGACACACAGTTACAGGGTCACTTTGTGCTGTAATGGCCCCTGAAGCCACTCACTGGTCAGCATGAAGAAACAGTAAATCTTGAGTGACTCAGGCATAAATGAGGATCTTTTTCTCTTTAATGAAGACATGCCATCTGAGTGCCTCTGCTTCGTGTGAAAGTAAAACCGCACAGCTGAGCTTTCAAACGATCTGGTTTCATCATCTGCTGGTGAAGGACTTTTAAACATATTTACTGCAGACTTTTGGTGCTTAGAAAAAAATCAGGAATTACATCAGGCACCTTTTTGTGCACAGAGAGGCCCCGAGGTCGGAGAATTGGGTGGACAGAGAGGTTGGAGTCGATGATGGAGGACAGAGGAGAGGAGCTTTTAAAGAAATAAGCACTTTGTGGACTTTGTAGCGTCCTTGAACTTGTGTCAGGGTTGAAGTCTCCCATGTTAACTCTGCTTGGAACGTGGTAATGAGCAGTCACATAGTATAAGTGTTGTTGAGAAAGTAGGCCACATGGGGTTCGAGGGAGCTCACACCTCACCAACCCCACTGAAGTGGAGAGATGGCTGACAGCTCGTCCTTCTAGTCTCTGGGCCAAGGTGAGTCACACCACAGACACAGAAAAAAGAAAAAAAAGAAGTTTGAGTTTTTGGAAATAGATGCAACAAAAAGCAGGAAACCAAATCGAATGGAGAGCTCTTGTATTTGCTTATTTTGTCTGGAAACAGTCACTCTGTTGTATAAAATCTGAGATGGGGGTTTGCAGTTATTTTTTTCCTTCTTCTCGAGCTGTCATGCCAGAGATTTGGAATTCATGACATGTATTCACATAATGGAGTGCAAGAAACGTGCAAAATAAAAGGCAGCAAAAAGAAAAAACAAGACAGAGGGGAAAGTAAACTCATTTGCAAAGGGGAACTACTCTCGTAATTAAATTTCAAGCTAAAAGCCATGTTCATTGTGCGCTCTAATTTGCATCCCTCTTAAATATGCATGAAATTATTTTGCATGAGCAGACATGGTATCTTCACATGACACCGTTTGACTGGAGAAAAGAGGCGGAGTGCGGAAAAGCAGAATTATTCAATTAGACCTGATGTGAGCTATCAGAAAGGGTTTATGATGTTGCTTCTTTTACATTTCAACCATTTGTGTCCCTCAGCGTGACTTCAAACTGAAGCCTTCATCTGCTTCTTATGCTGGGATCCATAGAGAAGCTCGAACACGGACCCAAAGAAACACGCTCCTATACATCAGATGGATCTGTCGAGCACAAAGCCATGTTGCCATGGTGATTTCTTACACATTAATATGTCTCACCCAGTGTAATATAAAAGAATGTAATTAAATACAATGGATTTGAACAGCTGACACATTTTAGTGAACACACTGTACATAAGTGACAATAAAAGCTGTTTGAGTGCCGCTGTCTCTGTAGAAATTAAAGAAAATGTACATTTTCACAGCTATTTCTCAAAAAACTAATGTTTTCTTTTAAAATTGTACTTTTCTAAATTATTGGCTCAGAAACATGTAGGCTTCAAATGGCTTCAGGTTTAAATTTACTCTATTTTTCCTCAATTCGATGGGAACTATTAATATGGAAATCTGACTCCGCCCACATCCCTTTCTGCCAGCAGCAGATCCAAACCTTCCTGTCTGCTCAGGCTCCACTCTGCTATTTAATAGCACCTTCAAATATTAGGGTAATTTACTGAGACATCTTTGCACCAAAGAGCAATTCAGGAGAATAAAAGTTATTTCCTCTGTGAAGAAGAAGAATAGATTTCCCCTTTATCCTGTTCTTTTACCCAGACATCAGATGGAGTCTGGTCTTTGTCACGTATTACTAAATACAACAGCTGTTTCACTAACACTGGAAAAGAAAACACACATTACTCCTGTTCACACAATGGTTTTAAAACTGGATCTGGTGAAGCTAAGCACTAACGAGGACTCTCATGCAGGTCTGTAGAACTTGGAACTCCTGGACATAGAAGACAATAGAAGTCCAGTTGTTTGGGTTTTATAACCTTTATTAGAATGAAAACTTAAGTTTTTGCTAAAATCTAAAAGACAAAGAATCAAAACTCTCAAAATGAAGATAATTTTAGAACAATGTTTATTGAAGCACAGAGCATCTCCGGAACCTTCAGTCTTTTCTACAATGCAGCAAATTTTAATCCATTTTGAGTTTCATTTTTGCATCGATCTGGCTTCATCCTGACACATATTTCAGAATGTTTTTAGAATTATATGGTTGAAGAAAAATGTGTCATTTTGAAAAGAGATCCAGCGTAGACAGAGCCGCAGTAGCCTCTCCTCCTCCTGCGTCACCAGCTGGTTTCATCAGATTCTCACAGCAGTACCTGTTCTCAGAAATGCTCATTCCATTTGTAGGTATTATGTTAAAAACACAATATACTGGCTTTTTATTTTGATCAAAAAATGAAAAATAAATACTTTCTTTGGGTGCACTTAATCAAATGTCTGAAATGCTGAGCAGTAGTTACCAAAAACATGACTTTGAGCATTAAAAGCCTGACCTGTTATCAAGTATGAACTGAGGTTTCCTCTTTTAAATGTCAGGAAATCCTGATTAGAAAATGATAAAAATAGGATTCAGACCCGTTTTTCAGGGGTCATCCTGATTAACTAGACAAATCAAACCATAGATCTGAAACCAGGATGATCCAGGAAAATAAAGTGTTGGTTTAGTTTGATCAAAACAGGTCCTAACCAAGTTAAACCCTGCAAACTGAGATAAACAGCAGCACATCATAAAAAACTGATACATACTGTAATAAACAGAATCCAAACTAATACAAACAGTGTTCGTGAGAACCAAGAACAGATTAAAAAGTGAGTTCTGTTATCTTTAGTCTCAGAACTTTGACCCAGTTTTCTTTCCAATGTGACTTCAGTTCATTAGATTTGTGAGGTCAGGTCTATTAAGGTCCTACAGCTGCCTCTCAATTAGACTGAGGTCTGAACTTTTACTGGGTTATTCCACAGACTTGATTATTTTCCTATTTATACATTTGTTCTAGATTTGGAGCAGCTCTTTGGATCATTGTTCCGTTGTAACACGACCCAGTTTGGTCCAAGCTTTAATGGTTGGACAGATGGTCTCACATTTCTCTCTAAAACCCATACAGAGGAGTTCATGGTCACTTTATTTAGTTTTATTATAGTATTTTTTTTTGTCCGTTACTAGATTTGTTTATGTGACCCGTAGGTGAAATGCTTTTTGTTCTTGGTGCAATGAATAGAAAAAAAAAAAAGTTGACAAGCATAATTAAATTGAGATGTTTGCACAAATATGTTTGATAGACAAAATGTTGTCTCATCTGTCCACCGGACATCGTTTCAAATCTCTTTGGGTTAAACTCTGTGAACCTGAGCTCCTTTGTCTCCAACTTTCCAAACAGGACAGAAATGTTCAATGATATTTAACTCCACAATCATAAACTATATAATTGACTTTTCTACTTAAATCTTCTGGGACGAATCAGACTGCTGCATGGTCTGAAGAGGAGTGTGGCAGAGATATATACATGCAGCTGAAACAGGATGCCTCACTTACTCAACATTATCATTTTAATATAACAGAGTCATGATGACCTTTACAAAAATGTTTTTATGGGGACGTCGCATCCCAATAAATGTCATTGTGGGAATTCTAACTGCTCACTTATACTCAATACTTTTACCTTTGTTACATAAATACAGTAAAAGTCAAGGCTTTTACTCAAGTAATATTCCTAAAAGGAGCCCTTCTGTTACGACTGGTAAGCTTGCTAGAACCCCAGATGCAAGAGTAAGTGATGATGGGCAAAATGGTTGAAAAAAGCCTTTATTAAACAAAAATCAAAAGGCTGGCGGGGCAGCAAATGAACTTACAAGAGAGACCATGAAAACACACAACAACAAACAAAGCTCTGACACAGACTGAGGACACAGAAGAGAATATAAAGGAGAACTAACGAGCAGAAACAAGAAACACCAGGAAGAGAAACATGAGGAACATGTGAGAGTGGGCGGGGCTGGGGCAAAGACAGGCAGGAGGAGGTAAACAGAGAGGGACAAGACAGAAAACCAGAATAAAACATTAACACAGACACAGATCATAACACCTTCCCAAAGCGCATGGCAATAAATTGGTGAAGATTCTCAGTCATCCGGGTTGTGATCAATCCAAAGCTAGGTAAAAAAACAAAATAACTGGACCTCTATTCTGAAGCTGAGGACATTTCCCTTCCTGTCCAGGAGACTTTCTCATTTCAAAATGTCTGCAGAGTTTGGAGTTCCAAGCTTTGTTAGTGCCACCTGGAACTACTCGTCCCTCAACAACTGAGTCGTTTGGCTCTTTGTTTACCTGGCAGTTGTGCTATTATTATTTTTTATTTTACTTTTTATTTTTTGGGGCATTCTTAGAGGAAATTTTAACTTTAACAAAGTAATCCTATGGTTAGTACTTGTACTTGCACTCTATCACATTATGGTACGTATTTCATGTAGAATTGTTTTTTTTTCTGTCTACCATCTACACCAGGGCTATTCAACTGGCAGCCCTCAGGCCAGATATGTGTAGTGATCAAAGTTCGGCCCGCCAATTGGTTCAATATGTTTGGTATCTACAGAAATGTCCGAATCTTAGCTAGAAGCTGGTAAAAAAACATTTCTATGAACACTCAAGACAGTTAAAACTACAAGCAGTTGAAGATTATACTATGAAAGTGAAAATAAAATTGTTTAAACAATTTGGCAAGTCAGAGATGTCAAAATAATATTTGTGTTAAATAGGAGGTGTAATGTGTTATTTTTGTTTTTGATATTGTTTTATTATCACTACATTTATTATAGGGGTCTGTATGCTGTATTCATGATTAAATAAAAATTAAATAAACTACTTCAAAGGTAACAGATCTTTGTAATACTTGGTTTATTTATAGAAGGACTTTTTTGCTGGGTGTTAAAGTCTCAAGAACCTGCTACTTTTTAATCTAGTGTGGTCAGAGGAACATGAAGCAGTGTGGAGATGTTTTTGTAGTTTGTATCTCTGAGCTCCTCAGACAGATCTTAGCTTCCTGCTCCAGGTTCAGGGTGGTGAAAAGAAACAAACCAAACTCAGTACTTGGTTCTCTAAATTATGGATATTAAGCGTCAGAGTCAATCCTGTTTTTGTCAGCAAAATATTTCGTAGACATTTTATGTTGTGAACAAGTTTATTGAACCTTCCAGAAGACAATAATTAAATTTACAGTTCATCAGGACAGATTCAAGATGGCCACTACGACTAATTAACAATAACAAATACAAAATGATTAGAATTTAATCAGTTGTACAGAAACTGATCTAAGATTTGATGTGAGTCTCAGACAACACATACTCTGGTCTGAGCTCTACAATCTGTCCCTCATTGTAATAATCTTAGTTTAAAACTCTGACATGAGGAGCAGCGGGCGATCTGCCTTTCTTCAAAAAATGTTACATCTTTAAATTATGAATTCATATTGATTTCTTCTTGGACTCTTCTTTAACTTGCACTCATTGAAATCTGAAACAAAGTTTGTTATAAAACTATTTTAAAGGGCACCTGTTATGCAAAATTCACCTTACTACATCTTTTTACGTTTCAAGTTGGGTCTGTACTGCTTCTAGAAATGCAAAAAGCACAAAAAAAAATACTCCCAGTTGTTTTTTGACAATATGTAAATGGGTTTTTTAGTGTCAGCAAACACGCGGTTTCCAGAATCTTGTGTTTGTGATGTCATAATCCCGGTGACCTAGCAACACCAAGAGGGGCCCAGCCCCTCACCTGGTAACCCAAGCGGAGACTCTGTCCACTTCTTCACAGAAGAACAGAATAGTTCTTTGGATGTTGGGAGGGCGGAGCTAATGTAAACAAAAGGTTGGGAGGGGGGTTGCTGAGCACCTTCGGCAAAACTGCAGAAAGGGCAGAACTGAAAAGGGTCAAATCTCACTATCTGAGATTCATTTTGTATATTAAATCAAATGAACATGTTTTGTATATCCCACAGATGTATCCTAACTTGTTCTAGGACCCCCATAATAGGTCACCTTAAAAAAATCATTTTCAAATATTTACATTTTCTTTTTTCTGCAGCTCAGCCACAGAAAGCTGGAACAAGTGTGAGGTGTCGGGCTGGATCTAATCGTGTGTTCTGTCTGCACAAGGTTAGAAATTTATACTCCACAGGCACTTCTCTGTTTTACAAGTCAGAATTCACTACTTTAGGTATCAGGTTGATATTAAATGCAGAAACTGCGATGCATCAAGTGGTAACTTGAATTCCACATACAAACCTGGGATTTTCATGTTCTGTCATTTTATATTTCCAGGTGAAATATTGGGTTAGTGGTGGTGGTCTGGATGCAAAGATCTTGTCTTGGATACTCTGCTGTAAAAAAGAACATGTGGGTTTATGTTTGATGCTGACTGCTGGAATAATAATAATAATTTATAGATCAGGTTTTTGTGGCCTTCACATATTCAGGTTTTTGATTCCCCGGTGTAGACTGTCTCATGTAAAGTTATTGGTTTGGAGTTTTTGCATGCAGGCTTCTTCCAGTGGCTGATTGAAGAACAGATTAATGCGCATTTGGAGCTCTGCTGAGCCTCTGTGGCAGCTGGATGAGGAAAAAGAAACTCCAGTGTGTGTTAATAGTAATAAATGAAGATGTCATTCAGAGCAGCGTTACGGCTCACTGATGTGCTCTAATAGATTCTGAACAATGAGCACACAAAATGTTAGACACTAGATGAATAGCATGTCTTTGTGCAGCCTCTATGTTTTAATAAATCACCAAAGCAAATGCTTTGTGTTCACTAAATGCTCCACTCTCTTTCTATTAGCATCACATTTAAGTGCGGTGCACTTTGAGGACAAGAGCATTCAACATGAAAGCATTCTTCTGCATATTTAACATGGCGGGACCTCAGGAAAGAGAATCAGTCTCTGTAAATAAGTAAATAACAAAGAGAATATGTGGGCGTACGGTGGGGGGAGATTATCTATAGCTAAAGGTGTAACTTTGTTTCTCTGTTCCTGGTTGCATAATTCAGAAGCCATCTTTGTGCTGTTGTGTTTTGTTCTGTTCTTTTAAAGACTGGGTCAGGAAACACGAGTGATACTCAGCCCGACAGACAGGATGGAGGTGTCTCACTCTTCTTTACTTCATGCTTGTTAGAGCAAATCACAGTTCGGAGTTTATGGTCCAGCATTTTTTTTCCCTTTTCTCATTCCCAGTACACACTTAGCATTTTAATGAGGACCTGGCCTGCATACTAAGTGCACATTAGGCTCCCTCTGTGGGGGTGAGCGCTGTGATACATCACGGTCAAAGTGAAGAAGCTCTTTTTAAATTTTAAATATGAACAAAAGATAAAGATTTTTTTATGGATATTAGGGAGACTGGGGGAGGAGGACAGTAAGTAGAGGCTCTGATGATTTGAAAGAGGTCATCTGAAGAGATTTTGGAAGGTTTAGTGTGCTGAGAGCTGGAGTTAAGGGAATGTGCTTTAAAGTGATAACAGCAGGGGTGGAGACATGGAGAGGAGTGATTTCTCTGCTTCCTAAATAGTTTACTGAGAGAGTGACTGCAGCTGAAGTGTTTGGCACATAAGAAAAAGAGACAAATTCAGTTTATGTACTTGCAAAATGCAATGTATATTCTAGCTGATTAATGAGACTGCCTTCACAGCCATCAGTGTACACACAATATTATTTATGTTCCACGTGTAAATTCCTACAGAATGTTGATACTATGAAAAATACATTTAAAATTAAAATTTCACTTTGCTTTTTGTACAATGACAATAAAGCAGTTTTATTCCACTCTATTGTGAAAGAAGAACATGTTGGTCCTCAGCAAAGTGTCCACTGTCCTTGAGCTGTAGTTTTGACTCCTGTGTTTTTAGTTTTTCTGAACAGTCCTCACTGCACTGAGCACACAGCTCAGCTTGGGTTTGGGGGTTCTGGTCTTAGCAGCCTCTGTCTGAGAGTCCTGTTGGGTTTGAAATTAACCAGGATGTTGCGTTTTTGTTTTTCTCCCTCTTCTGTTCTGTTGTGTGTTTTTTGGATTTCCTCGCTGACTTGACAAAAGCCGTTAGAATATCTACAGGTCTGAAAAACTTTTTTGGTGTGTTTCTGTTCCTTTACTTTCCTTTCTGTTGTTGTCGGGACATGTTCGACCCGATGATGTAAAGTTCTGAACGGGTTTTGAATAAAATCTAAGGCCCGGCTCCACAGTGGCAGAGCTAGGGGGTGGCCAGTGGTGGCCTTGTCCACCATAAATTATGTGCAGCCCTCCAATCATTTGAAGAAATTATACTTTAAGGGTGTATTCACTCCTGACACATTTGGTTCACTTTAAACAGACCGGAGTTTGTTTCCCCTGTTGGTCTGGACCTTTTATGCAGGTGGGAATATACTCATGTGAACCCTGATGCGGATCAAACAACCGGACCGAGACCTACTTTTTGAGGTGGTTTTGGTCTGGTTCCAAACAAACTTTGGTGCAGTTTGCTTCTGGTGTGAATACAGTCTGGCCTCAAACTAAACCATCTTTAGGAAACATGTGCCTTTTTGGACTTCACCAGCCACTGTTGCTAAGAGTCATGGTAACAGTTAGTCCTTCAGTGTTGCTAATGCTACCACTGCGCTACAACCAAGGAGATATTGTGGGTCAGAGCATGCAGAGCATCTTGTCTCCTTTGGGTTGCGGCACACATTTGGCAACATTATCCCAAAATTAGAAGTATTTCATTGCAAAACAGCCTTTGGATAAGCTGCTCTTGAAATTCTAAATGGTATTGCGGTTGTATTAACAGCACCATCTTTATTTCCAGGTCTGTGCTCTGTCCCACCCTCATCATTTCTGTCCAATGGGAGAAATGACCATTTGTTTACAAATTATTGTCTGCTTGCAAAAAAACCACAATGTGAATACAAACTGTACAAAACAAAAAAAATCTGATTTTGGTCCAGACCAAACAACTAGATCAAAGGACTTTCCTGATGTGAATTTCATGCAGTATAGCTGCAATTGTAACAGAGTTAAAAAAGCATTTTATTAATTCTTATTTCTAATTCATGTTATGTTAAGTATTTGTGAATTTTATCTCATTGAGCTATTTTTAATTGGAGCCCCAAGCCCTTTATTTGCACCAAGCCAAAGATGAGCCTCCACCAATTCGTTGGTCCCTGACATTGGTGGCATCCCCTTGTGGTCTCGTTGTCTGCTGTAGCTCCCCTTGAGGACTCTTTACCTCACTCCTGTGTCATTGTTTGTTCCATCATCAGCATCCTCCTCCTTGTCTGTTTCATCAGCTTCATCCTCCTCATCTGGCCAATCAACACCATCCTTCTTGTTGGTTCCAGTCTCACCAGAGCATTCATTTCCTGAGTCACCTGGACCATCTACATCTTCCGCTCCTGATTTGTTTACTTCTCCTGGTCCACTTACATGGGCTGCAATCAGTTCCTTCAGTCCTGGTCCATCGTCACCTTTGAGTTCATTGTCTGACCCAGTGTTCAGTTCCAGTCTCCATAGTTCCTGCACATTCCCCAGTTCTTTCATCTTCTGAGGCCCCTGTTTCTGAGCCTCCTGTGCCTGTGGCAATCTCACTGCCTGGTGTCAGACGTGCCCAGTGCCATCTGCCAGAACTCTTGCTCCATTTTCGAAAGGGACTCAGGCCACCCGTCAAAACTTTAGTCCCATGACGGACATGCCATGGGTAGTCCATCAAGACTTTTTGGGTTTATTATCCCAGGTTTCATCTATCGGTCTTTAGTTCATGTATCCTTGTGTTTTTGTTTCTTTCCAACTGTTCTTTACATTTCCCCTCCACCCTCCTAAAACAGGATGTTTTTGAGTTGGAACATAAGGGGCCGTTCCTTAAGAGTTGGGTACTGTCAAGGTCTGTGTGTTTTGGTTTATTATTCTCTTTGGTTCTGTGTCAGTTATGTGGTTAGCTCTTTTCTAGTCTGACCCTTGTCTTCCTATGTAGTTCCGCTTAATTTTAGTTTCCCTTGACTGCTCTGTCTGGGATTTCTCCTATAGACAAATATTTATTTGGTAGAATTTTACTTGGGCCAATCAGCAAGCAGGAGGAGGAGTTTTGAAAGACAACATCAATATTCTGCACAGTTTCTGCTTGTAGTTTAGCAGTGGCTGTGCAGGAAGTGAATGAAGCCAGTCAGTGTTGATAAGGCTTCCAAATTAAATTAAATTTGTCTGACAAAGCCTGCAGCACTCATTTATAATCGTTTCGTTTAGCTCTGTACTTCTCTCTTATGAGTACGATTGTTTATAGCACACGCAATTTCCGGTTAGCTTAGCCTTCTTCGCAGAGGAGCTGGCGCGGGCGTACTACATACATTGTGGCCAACCAATACAATCATTTTAAACTTCAACAGAGGCCACGCCTCCAGCAAGCAATCGCTTCTCAATAGCCGAGAATCCAGACCCTCTGTGTGAACAAAATAAAGAACAGAGGGCTATTTTTTTCCAGGCTAGCACTTTTCCTCTTGTTTCTCTGTGCCATTTCTCAGTTCACCCTCAGTATTTTTCCAGTCAGTCCCTCTCACCACACAGTTATTTGTAATTAGCCTCCCTCACAGGTGTTGCCCATCTACTGTCCCTCAGTTTGTATTTAACTGGTCTCTTTCTGGTTCATTGCATGGTTTTTACCTTCAGCCAGCCTTGCTTCCCCAAATTTGTTAAAATTGTTTGATGCTACGTCGGCTTTTGTTTTTCATTTCCTTAAATACATTTTATTTTTAGCTCCATGTGTCTGCCTGTGTTCTGGGTTCTAAAACTTCGGTGATAGTGACAATTACTTTATGAAACAGTTTTGTGCTCTTTTGACTTTTATGAGTTTTATTTACTTCTCTGTTCACTTTTGTTTTGTGCGAACACGTTATGACCAGAAGTGGATTAATATGTTTAAATCTCTTTTGCAGAAAATAAAAGTTGTTTTGATGACCTAAACAATCACACACAATCTGTGCACAATGACAGCCATCAAACTTTCTCCATAAATTCTGGCATTTTAGAATAGACTGGAATAAATAATCATTGGTATGCTTCTCCTAGTGTAATGTTAAAGAAAATCAAGAATGTTGTGAACTCAGCATTAACTTTTTGACCCCATGTGCATACAACCCATGTGTACTCTTGAGCAGCAAAAATAAAACAAATAGTATCTCCGTCCGTCCGTCCGTTTTCTTCCGCTTATCCGGGGTCCGGTCGCGGGGGCAGCAGCCTAAGCAGAGAGACCCAGAC
>JARVJO010000269.1:24222801-24234975 GCA_031762555.1 Cynodonichthys magdalenae
TCCCTAAGGAAAACCAACAGAATGTGTAATGTTTTAAAATCAGTAATTAAGACAACTCCTAAATTCCTTACAACACCGTGTTTAGATGCTCCTTACATCTAGAAAACAGAGGAGAGTCATATTTCTGTGGATTCAGGTCATATTCATGACTTTGTGGGTTAAAATTGTCGACTGAGAAACTTTGCGTGGCTGCCGCACATTCTCACGGCAGGTAAAAAATGTGCTTATATTTACGCACCCTTTCACGCAAAGTTGGTTTTGATACATCCCGACGTGTGCGCAGAACCTGGAGCACGCAACTTTTTTATGCGTACGCACCGTTTATACATGAGGGCCCAGATTATTTCATCAAAGGATTGTTTTTTTTCCCTGATGGAACGGCCATATTCCAAGATGACAATGCTAGGATTCATGGGGCTGGAATTATGAAAGAGTGTTTCAGGGAGCGATAGATCATTTTCACACATGGATTGGCTCCACAGAGTCCAATGAGAATCTGGAGAAGGCTTTGAGCAACAGTCAGACTCTACCATCATCAATGCAAGATCTTGTTGAAAAAATAATGGAAATAAATCTTGTGACAGTGCAGAAGCTTATTGGAATGATGCCACAGTGAATGTGTGCTGTAATCAAAGCTAAAGGTGTTCCAACAAAATATTAGTGTGTGACCTTTTTTGTTGGCCAGACGTAAAGACGTACTTTGATCTCTACAACATAAAGGACAACTCCTGCTGCAGACATCAACAGCTTGAATCAGAGCCGCTGTGTTTATTTCCGTGCCTCTTTTAATACTGCACTGATTATTGTAGTCTGAAAACACACATGAGCACAGTAAGAGAGCATCTCTGTTGGTGACTTATGAACTGCCAGGGTGAATGTCAACACATGGTCACTTACTTAGCGAGACTGTGATCTCGAAGAGACTCAAACAGGGAAAGAAACAAGAGAGAGCAGCTAAGATAGAAGCTATCTGATAGGCCATGTTGATTAGTGCAACATAAGCCCTGTAGTCTGGCTCATAAGTAATGCAATTACCCCCAAATTGTATAACCCTTCATCCCACTCGGAAACATGTGTAGGGGATCCCCCATCAATTTAAAAAGAAAATTTCAGGCTCTGAAGGTGGTGCTGTAACAATGCTAATTTCCAAATTGTACAACCCACATTAAAGCTAACTTCATGCCATCAGTAAAAATAACTATTTGTTGACTTTAAAAAGAGGTGGAAATGATACAAGGTTGGAATTATACATACAGGATTAAATATTTCAATCTACAATTTTTTTAAATCAGAGATAAAACTTTTACAATGTCTGAAGCCTTATGTGAGCTGTCACTGTCAACACTGAAGACAATCTGATATCAACAAGGACAGACAGTGCTAACCTACACAGGAGCTCCTAAAGCTCCAAAACTAACACTTTTAGGCTGGACTGAAACTTACTGCCAAAACAACCACCACTGGAGAAATATTTTACGGTCAGACAAGACAATGACTGAGCTGTTTGTTTTACGATGAAAGGAGGAGTGTTTGACGCAGTCCAGGTGGGGTTTTCAGACTGAAGAATCCTGTACCAGCTGTCAAGCACAGTGGTGGTAGCATCCTGCTGTGGTACTGCTGCATAGTGTGGAATAATAAGGAAGGATTTTGTGTAACTTCTTCAATTCAAACCAATAGATAGATGGGTAAAACCTGGACTCAACTAGATATTTCAACAGGATCATGATCCCAAACACAGACCAGACATGGTTTCTGATTAGATGAAACATCAGACTAGTTTTTGATTGGATAAAACATCACACTGGTTTCCGATTGGACGAAGCATCTGACTGGTCTGTGATTGGATGAAGCATCAGACTAGTTTCTGATTGGATGAAGCATTCGACTGGTCTCTGATTGGATGAAGCATCCAACTGGTTTATGATTGGATGAAGCATCTGACTGGTCTCTGATTGGATGAAGCATCAGACTAGTTTCTGATTGGATGAAGCATCCGACTTGTCTCTGATTGGATGAAGCATCAGACTAGTTTCTGATTGGATGAAGCATCCGACTGGTCTCTGATTGGATAAAGCATCCATTTTTTCTCTGATTGGATGGAGCATCAGACTAGTTTCTGACTGGATGAAGCATCTGACTGCTTTCTGATTGGATGAAACATCTGACTAGTTTCTGATTGGATGAAGCATCCGACTGGTCTCTGATTGGATAAAGCATCCGACTTGTCTCTGATTGGATGAAGCATCAGACTAGTTTCTGACTGGATGAAGCATCTGACTGCTTTCTGATTGGATGAAGCATCCGACTGGTCTCTGATTGGATGAAGCATCCGACTGGTCTCTGATTGGATAAAGCATCAGACTAGTTTCTGATTGGATGAAGCATCCGACTTGTCTCTGATTGGATGAAGCATCAGACTGATTTCTGATTGGATGAAGCATCAGACTGCTTTCTGATTGGATGAAGCATCCGACTTGTCTCTGATTGGATAAAGCATCAGACTAGTTTCTGATTGGATAAATTAAACAAACATTACATTTCTGAACTGGCCATCACATAGCCCGGACTTCAACTTGTAAAATTTTATTGACTAGGATTAAAAATCGTCTCCAATCCAGCAAATGAACCAATCCAAACATCCAATCTGAAACATGCCTGAAGCAGTGTGTAGTTGAAATTTAAAACCATGTATGTATATATTTGAACATGTCTGTGTAAATTCAAGCCTGTGTGGATCAGTGAAAATCTCCAATAAATTCAAACTTGTGCACCCGGTCCTTGTATGAAAGTCATTAAAGTTGGATGTTGTAGAATCATTCCACCCTGAAAAAAGAACAGTTCAACTGCATTATTAACGACCCCAAATGAATATGAGTCTGACACTCATGATGAGTGAATGGAAACTTCAAACTACAACAAATTAGAGTTTATTTATAACTTTACAGAAAATGGTTTGAGTTTCAGGTTGTTTCTTTATAGGTTTCATAATGTTTGTGTTTATAGACTGCTCCAGCAGGCCTTTACTGCCTGGTTTAGAGCTATAATAAAATGTGTTAATGTGATGAACTTCTTCTCTTTATTTTTAATGAGGTAAACATGGTTTGTGAACTATTTCACTACAAATTGTTCTAACTAGAGATTCTGACTTGTTTTCTTGACAGTTTGCTACATTCAGGTCACTTCATCTGTCTTTCCTCTGATCCCTTCATTCATCCCTTAAACACTGAAAACATTTCCCGCTCTGCACCGCGATACGTCTTAATGTGCTTCATTTCCAGAACCACGGTCCATCATAGATGCCTGTTTTCCTTGGATAAAACCAGATTTTACAGCTGCTGGTAGTCGTGGACTGACTGATCAAAGACCTCTCCTCTTGTGGAAAATGAAACCTGTTCTTTAAACCGCTGAAATCTTGTCAAGAGGATGAAGTCTATGTAGCTTAGTGGGTTGCCAGATTTATTTCATACTTCAGCATAATTCTTTAAGATTCACCTGAGTTGGAAGATGTTAAAATCGGAGTGATGTTCCCTGTGGAATAGAGGAGTAACACCACAAAACTGCCAAAGTGGAATGTTAAAGATGCTTTTTAACAACAAATCCACAACATTTCCACACCAATATTAACGTTCTGTTTCATTCGTTGCAGTTTTCTCTGTTTCCTTGCAACATCATTGAATCATTTGTATAATTAGTCAGAGAGTAATAATATTGTGAGAAAATCAAAACCTGAGAAAAGAAAGGGCCGAATATGTTAAGAACTACAAATTATGTATCGTGGTCAGTTGATACAAACCTCCACAGTTATTTGAACTTGGCACTAAAGTGACAGAGAAAATGTACCATTTACAGCTAATTTTATTTTGTCTTTAACAGTAGCAGCTTTGCACATGTGTGATTCATGTGCAGTCTGGAGATGAGGGGTAAATATGTCCTGATCTTTCTGCATCTTGGAGGGACACAAGACGTGTTTCTATCCAATTTTAATGTGAATATAATTTATGAGTGAACAAGAAATGTGCATCAGATGTGTTTCCAACAACTGGCTTGGAGTGAATCAACCAGGCTACGCAAAATGTATATACGTCAGACGTTTACGTTGCGCATGGCTGTAGTAAACAGGAAGTAAAGTCGTAAACTCGCAGGGACCACACATCTCAGGACAATGGAGAGTTTAAGTATAAATTTAAGTTTATACAACAGCTTTGCTGGGCCCCAGTTAAATCCTGCATCATCTTCAAAATTATCCTACACACTTTCAAAGCAATCCACCATCTCGTCCCTCCATAATTGACCTACTGAACATCTGCATCCCCCCCCGCTCTCTAAGATCTGCCTCCTCCCTCCACCTCTCTGTACCCTCTGCCTGCCTCACCACCATAGGGATCAGGGCTTTCAGCCGCTCTGCTCCCCACCTCTGGAATTCATTCCCCTCTGGACTATGTAACACCACCTCTCTCTCTCTCTCTTTTCAAGACTGGCCTGAAAACACATCTGTTCAGATTAGCCTATCACTCTTAATTTTCATTTGTTGGACTTTGTACTTTAATTTTTGATTGCTTTCTGCACAACTTTACTGAAAAATGTAACTACTTATGTATGCTCTTACTATGAGGTGTCCTTGGGTGTCCTGAAAAGCGCTTTAAAAAAATTATTATTATTATGATGATTGTTATCATTATCATCAGGAACGTGTTGCTACTATTGGGAAAGTTGTAATTATTCTGTCATATAAACTAGTATTGGTGATGTCACATGCTGTCTGGGGACATAGAAAAAGAAATGTAATTTTCTTCATGTTACGGGAATATCCAGGAAGATGCTGACAGTAGGAGTATTGTCCAGCTGCAGCCGCATCAATTATTGGACAGCAAGAACAGCTGATCGAGGTAAATGTTGGCTACGTCAGAACCTATTTGGCAAATACGTTTCCATCTCCCCTTTTGTGCAATAACTCTTTTTCAGAAAATCCAAAAACCACCCCGAGCGAGCGTAAACATTTTTTGCATAGTTTTTGCATATTTTGCCATTTCCATCAACCTTTTCTAATGTGATACTTCAAATGCACATAAACAATGTTTATGGAAACACGTCTATAGCTGGAGGTCTGGGCCCCCGGTGAGGATTGTGGGACAGGGAGGGGCCCAACACAACACCTGCTGCTCTTTGAGAAGAGTAGGAACAATATGTGCTTTCAAATTAGTCTCAAATGCAGAGTCATGTGTTTAATATGGACAGTTCATGGTTACCAGTCAATGTTTCGCACTTTATTAGTTTGTATGAAATGATAAAGTATTTACACAAAATGGTACAGGTTGAGGGTTTGGTAGAAGAGCAAACTGAGCAGCAGCCAACACTGACCTACTACATTCTGACCCAGAAGGGCTGACCTAGTGTTTGTTGTCAGGAGAGGGACTCGTAGTTTTTCTCCCATCAGGTCAACCAATAAGGGTCTCATGACTGACCCCAGACTCACAGTCTTGGCACAGAGTCTGAGCTGCCTACACGAGACAGGAACCACACAAAGTTCAAGTTGAATCTGAGTGTTTGAATGTTGAATCCCTCCAAACACTCTCGCCTCCACATGCAGCTCCAGACACACAGTAATGTGACAGGACGTCTCCTCAGGGTGTCCAACTAAGGACACAGCTTGTTTTGGCCTCTGACAAGCTTGTGCATTAATCTACCCAATTTTTTTTTCCTCCTGGCTGGATTCAACTGTATGTCTCGGGGCAGCAGCATCATACTTCAAAGAAACGCTCCCCCACAAACACACATCAGACTGTGCAGTGCTCCTCCCTCTTTACCCAGAGATGGAGTCAGATGTAACGAAGCAGACATCAGCAGATGCCCTGCAAAGACAGGCCCACAGTGAGCACACTGGTTTTGCTTGAAAGAGATGGCCCTTTGCAGGAGGGTGGGAGAAGAACCACACAAACACACGATCTGAACTCCCCAATGAGTTGAAACCACACCACCCACTCTCTAGAGGCTGCAGTTATATTTACCTCAGGCTGAGTTAAAGCAGAGCAGAAAACTAGGAGCAGGAGAAGTTTCTGGCTGCTGAGAGCGAGTGGCGAACACCGGAGACAGAAGCTCCCCAGTGGCCACGCGAGTCTGGTAGAAACGCATCACTGCCTCCTGCTATTACATCCCCAAGGCTACAGGCAATTTTCTCTCTTCTGTCGGACTCTGAGACTCTCTGCCTTCTGTCGTCCTGCTGCCACCCACAACAGACATCCTTTCTAACCACCGCTTTGAAAATGTTCACAACTTGAGTTCTTTTGCGTTAATCAAGAACTTGTCCTGGTTCTGGGCTCATTTGAAGCTAATTTGCACTTTCAGACAGAGATTAAGTTGAAGGAAATTTTATAAATGATTAACTTAATGTTTGATGCAGTATTATATTTTATACTTTCTGATCATTGCAAGTAAGGTTAAAACAGACAGCGTTGGTGTGTGTGGTAACTATGTGACCTTTCTGTCTGTTTAAACAAAAGTTGATTGAAGTCACAAGACAAGAATTAAGTTTTTTGAAGAAATCCAGTGGATTCCTGCATTTATACCATTTTTAACATCGCATTATTTCTACAACGTGATCAGAAATAGAAAATCACCTGGTTAGGGATTAAACACTTTTAATCTGATGTTGCTTCATTAAAGTTCTATAAACCCAATTCCAATGAAGTTGGGTCGTTGTGTAAAACAAATGAAAACTTTTTACCTGCTGTTATTGTCATTTTAAATACTTCTTGTTGATTGTTGTGGGTTTGTAGCTGTTTTTGTGGTTGATGATTGTTTTTTTGTTGTTTCCTGCTGGTTGCGACACAAATTGCCCCAAGGGGAAATTTAAAGATAACTTGAACTTGAACAGAATACAATGATTTGTAACTATTTTTCAAACTATATTTAATTGAATTCACTACAAAGACAAGATACTTAATGTTCAAACTGATAAACTTTTTTTTAGGCAAAAATTTACTCATTTTGTGTTTGATGCTGCAACATGTTGAAATAAAAGCTGGGACAGGGTCTGTTTCCCTCTGTGTTCCATCAGCTTTCCTTGTAACAACACTCAATAGGTGTTTGTGAACTGAGGACACTAATAGTTGAAGCTTTGTAAGTAAACTTCTTTCCATCCTTGCTTGATGAACAACTTCAGTTGCTCAACAGTCTCTGTTGTTGTATTTTGTGCTTCATAATGCTCCACACATTTTCAATGGGAGACAGGTCTGTACTGCAGGCAGGCCAGTCTAGTACTCACACTCTTAATACAAAGCCACACTGTTGGAACACATGCAGAATGTGTCTTCATTGTCTTGCTGAAATCAGCAGGACGTTCCTGAAAAAGACGTGGCTTGGATGGCAGCTTATGTTGCTCCAAAACCTGGATGTATCTTTCAGCATTAATGGAGCCTTCACAGATGTAAAAGTTACCCATGCTGCTGGTAGTCGTGGACCATGGGCCGATGGCGGTGGAGAGCCAGTAGCTAGTAAGATAACCCAGCCGATAACATGATGACTTCAGTTTAGAGTCCTGATTTTGCTGGCTCTGGCCCACAGGAGCAAGTGGTTCTGGTTCTGGTCCAGAGCAGTGGAGTTGTTCAGACTCCTTGGTTCCGTTTTTTCCAAGACAATTTAATGCTTCGTTTGTTTTGTTGGTTTCTCCTCAGATCATCCACATGCTGTGTAAGTGGCGTTATGGCACTGGACTATTGTGTTGCATTATTAAATTCAAAATGAGTGAACATTTGGAAAAAATAAAAATAAATAAAGTTTATCCATTTGGGAATTAAATGTCTTGTCTTCATAGTGTATTCAATTAAATATAGGTTCAAAAATATTTAATTGTAATCTGTTTTTATTTAAATTAACACAACGTTCCAACATCCTGTTTTTTACTGTAGTGTAGTTATTATGTATAGTCTAAGGAGCTTTTGGAAATCTGGTTAGAAATGATTTTAGTTTATGAATTTAGATTTTTTTTTTTTTTCACTAAACTAAATATTTCTTGTAGGTAAGGCTGCCACTCCTCCTCCACCTGATTTACGACAAGCCTATATTAGGTAATAGGACTCCTCATCAGGAGGTAGGTACCTGGATAGCAAAGTATGAGTGAATCAGCATTAAAATATGATTCAGCATGATATTAAATCCTTGTTGAAATTATACAAAAAGTGGTCGGTAACTTACTTGTTGAAACAATGTTAGGTTTTCAACCATAACTAATACTATTTCAATGTTGAACATTGATTAGATGTTGGCATTTCAATAATTAGAATTGGATCATGAAACAACATTGATTCAATAACATCTTTTCAACATTGGTTAATGATGGAAAAATGTAAATAAGTTTTTTTTTTCTTTATTAGTAGACTGGTTTCTGTTCTAATGACCTCACTCTTTCATGTCAAGAATTCAAGACCTCGGTCAAGGCCTTATAGTTTTGTTTGTGTGCTTTGAAGTGTTTTCTGAAGCTGTTTTATCTTAATTGTAACAGTCCTGGGTGTAGTCGAAACCAAGCTGCTGTCTTGATGAGGCTGGAGGTGCAAAACTACACCCACGCTTTTTTCTAATCCTAGCTGACCCGTTCCTCTAATAATTATACCATGTCACCTGATGTTCATTGGAAGGGAAAACAAGTTGCAATGTATTGTTGATCTGTTATTGGTTGAAACTTGTAACCACCTATTTTTGAGTATGTTAATAAAAGCTACAAGAAGGTCTGAAACCTTCGGAGATTTAAGGTCTCACCTTGTGCAGGTAAAACTTAATCTGGTGTTGTCTATTTGTGTCTCATCTTAGTTCCTCTTGGCTTTTAAAGTGTCTTAAATCTGACACGAAATAGTTAGAATTGGATAATTGTTTGATGGTTGACTCACCATCAATCTTCAACTTTAACCAAAAATCAACTTTTTTGACCATAATTCAACATTGAATTAAAATCTTTTGCTATCTGGGTATACAAATGTTAGGTTTTTATGTTTGTTTTCAAATAAAAAATATTAATTTGAAATTTCATCCGCCATTTTGTATGTTCAAAATTGGAGACAAAATATTTTAAAATGAATACATTTTCGGATTTATTCTTTTCTGATTTATTCATTTTACTTAATTCAGTCTGTGTCTGATCCCAAACATGAAAAAGGACACATGCTGGACCTCATGCTATCTTATGAACTCTCTGAACACCTGTATCTCAGATCATCTTCCTGTTGGAAGATAACTTAACTAACTAACTAACTAACTAACTAACTTGTGCTCCACACCACTCTCGTGTGAACAAATCAACTCAGTCACAATTTTTACCTGGCTTTAATGGCTGCCTTCTCTCTGTGTTGAGGAGCTTTTTCAGTTCAATTGTAAAAACATTCTGGTTTGCACATAACTGCTGTTCCATCAGCTGCCTCTATGCTGACCTCACCTCACCTCTACCTTGGATGAGATGCTGACACTAGACCTGGGATCTGTGACATGTTCACGGAGGCTGGCGTCTCTTCACACTTGTTTGTGAAATGAACTGAGCTGACATGAGCAGGCGGCAGCTGCTCCCACAAACCAAACACATTCAGGACACTGATGGTACTCTCTGTCACTTCAGAATTAGTTTCTACACAAATAAAACAAACCAGCGCACCCAAATCAACCCCTTCCTTTAACAGATGGCAGCATCCAGGACTTAGGTTCATTTAACAGCCAATCAGCAGAATTCCTCTCCTGGGCCCTATGAGGAGCTTCAGCACTTCAGCAGTCTTGTTAAAGCCACCCAGTCTACCCCTAAATGGGATGCTATACTTTCAAAAATCGAACAAACCCCAGAGCACTTTTATCCAATCAGAGCAGAGCACAGCAGGGCGGGGGCGGAGCTGGTCAGTAAAGGCAGGTGAAGCAGTCTGCAGGAGCAGCACAGCGGTCAGTCCTGAGTGAGTGAAACCTCTTCCCTCTTATGTCGCTTCTTGGACTTTTGTCTCTAAAACTTAACTTTATATTAAAAGTTTGTGCTCAGAGCGCCCTTATCCAACAGTTATGTCCAACTTTGCGCATGTAACCAAGCTCCTCGCCAAGGCTGCGCACGACGCGCAACATTCAAACAGTTTGTTTGTCACACTTTTGCTCTCCTATCCTACAAGATTTCAGAAGTTATAAAATATTCTGCCACATGTTCTATTGGAGAATACTACAATAACCTAAACGCCAAGTATAAACACCTCCATCGCTAGCAAGAATGCGCGCACTCTGTGCGAGTACCAAAGCGCAAGCCTAGCCACGAGAGTGCACCGCAGCGTGCGCATGATTCACTGTTCACTGACGAACATTTGTTTGCCCCATATTAACATTTACCCCCTCCTCATCATTGCCAGGAGAACATCACTGTTTTCTCCAGGTGAACGTGTTTCAAATGTTGTTGTAGTTTATCATAAATATACAACTTTCATTCTTCACTGCTTGTTTATATTTAGAACCATACTGTGACAAAACTGCTCTGTGATAAATGTAATTCAATGATTGATCAAATTTGAAGAATAAACAGTATTAAAATGATTACAAGACCTTGAACAATTTAAATAAACTTTTTTTCACAAAATAGTCATTTTAAAAAATAAATCAGTCTAACTAATAAGAAAAATAAGTTATTTTGTTTGCAACAGATAGATATTTGCTATAATTTTAAAATATAAATTATAGCACATACACACACACATATAATGTGTTTGCACTGAGAAGTTATGGAGGCTACAGATTCCTCTGATAATGTCAAGCTTTTGATAAGACTTTATTCTTCACACAGAACTGGAAAATAAGTCAAAATGTCCCCAAAGAACAGTTTTTTCCTATGAAAAATCCTGCAGTTAGCTAGCAGGTGATCTACAGTATCAACTAGCTTAATTTCAGTGATGACATTAAATCTATTAGTGATCTGTTTTTAATCAGTTAAACTGTATTTTAATGCCAAGACTGAAGATGAAGTCCACTCAGATGACATTTATTGATTCTCTGTTATAATTTAAATGTTTAAATTGACCAATTTCTGTAATTTACTAGTTTCAGAGTAATGCTAGTATTAACAACAATAAGAAGAAATCATGTAGGGGCATAGTTCTGTCAGATGAGTGACGAAGGTGTGAATGAATTATTTATTATTTATATTTTATTTACTGTTATTTATCCAGGCAAGTCCCATAAAATATAAATTGAATATTCAAATTAATATTTATTTTGAGTAAATTCTAGTCAGCTGTGTGAAATTCATGAAATAAATTACAGATCTAAAGGCATAATCTACAGCATTAACAACTTTATTTAACTTTAATTTCTAAGTGTTAGAAATTGGTTTTAATAATTAGGATTTGTCTGGTTAAATGAAGGTCAATAAATAAATCTGTCAATCCATCCATCATTAGTGTTCTAACCAGTTCCAAACATCCATGGATCCGTTTTTCTTAACATTGACATACAAGCTGACAAAATTGACAAAAGTTATTTTCTTTATGTCACTTTTATTTGGCACAGTGTTATTTTATGTTCTGAAGGCTGCATGATGTCATGTCAGTTTGTTATGCGTGTACCTGCCATTAAATCAGGCAAATAAATACCTCCTAAGTTCACTGTTGGTGGTTATCAATATTTTATCTGTTTATTGGGTAAAGTTTTTAATTTTCTTAGTTTTAAACATGCAGTTGAGTGTCATCATTGCTTGGCACAATGGCATGTTCTGCTAAAAAGAAAACTAAATGAAGAATAAACTAAAGTCATGGTTTGTGATAAATTGTTTTACAATAATTTCATAATTATAGATATAGCAGTGATATTAAAAACAAGATGATCCAACTAATTGAATGAACAATCTGTCTCTAATTTAGTTATTTAATAAAGTGTTTTTTATGTAGGTAAAAGTACGTTTAGGAACCTGCTAAAATACACCAGAATGCAGGAAACTGCATCTACTAAATTCAAAATTTTCTGAAAGAGGACCCCCAGAGCCCCCACTAGTGTGCCCTTTATACACATTACAATTCTCCTCATGCTTAGTGTTGGAAAGAATAAACCAACACAGAGCACCACCTGTGTATCTCTGTAAAAAAGAAAACCCTAACCCCACGTAGAGGAGTAAGTCGTGGATAATGCCAGATGAACTTGCTCGGCAAAACAATTTGAAGCCCCACTTATCTGGCTTGT
>JARVJO010000269.1:24385898-24401580 GCA_031762555.1 Cynodonichthys magdalenae
ACAAAATGTTTGAAAAAGTGTGCCCCCCTGAAAAAATGGAATGCCCCCCCTTTAAATTGTTTCTGCAGCCGGGTCTGTGTACAAGTTGTATTCTCGTATTACTGTGTTGGACTATGATGAAGGAGTTAGGTGGTGATTTTCTAAGTTGTACCTACAAGCCATCTGTCTGTCCAAAATGTAGCTGGTTGATTAAATATTACTAGAAAACTAAGTAGTCATGTGACTGGAGTTAAATCACTCTCTCTCCTGCCCCTTGCTCCAACAAAACCAAACAATTTACTCAATAGTAGGATTTCCGCTTGACATCTATTCATGGAATGTTTCAAAGTAATCCTATTAAAGAATTTCTGAAATGCAAAAATAGAACTAACCAAGCTTTTAGGAGCACATGTTTCAGTGGAGGGTTTTATTTTCTTATTGGAAAACTGCCAGCCTTTTCTTGGCATATACTGTGTCTCCCAGTCATCTTCTCATACAAATATGTTAATGTTAAACAACTTTTAGCAAAGAAACCATAATATAGATCATTATGAAGCTGTGTTTCGCAGTGGAATCATAAATATCCACCATTCTTAAGATACATTTTGCTAGTCTGGTGGAACTGTGGGGGGCGTTGTGGGGCAGGGGACCAGCTGCAGACTGAGCTCCAGTGAGGAGCTTTGTGTAAATAGCCGGTGCTTTGTACCAGCAAGCGTTTAGACAGGTCTACATGGCTACCACAGGCGATTTAAGGATTTCGCAAACATGCATGAATGAGTCAAAGCAAAACTTTGGGTATGTTTTGATGAGGGAATGACATCATAACATGATGTAAAGCTCAAAAGTAGATTATGCTTACAGTAATATCCCACACTTAATATTTTAAACAAAGTTTATGTATTGCTCAAACACTAGCAGGTTCTGCAAATCCCCTGAATGACACTTAGGCTGACACAACCATAATGACAGATCAGGTATGTGTGGTGCCAGCCTGTCATGGGGAGACACTCGAGGGGTTAAGTGTCTTTTCCAGGAACACTCAGGGTCTGCAGATCAAATTATCAACCTCCAGACCGGTGACAACCTGCGAACTCACCCTGAGTCAAAGTCCACTGTACTCACAACAGGATATCAATGAAGGACTCAGATGGCAGGTTTTTAGATCCTTTTTGATTTATGGTCAAGATGGGAGATGCTTATTTTATGTCATTGTATTTATAGCTCCATGCTGGCACAGTATAATCAAAATGTTCCGGTACAATTACACCAACACAAAGGCCAATAGCATAAACAAAGCCATCTGTCTGTTTGCACAGGATTGTAGTGTTAGCACTGATTCACACACTCTCACACAATCATCAAACAGACTCAGATCCAAATCATTCTTTTCTAAAGGAAACACTGGCAGACGTTGTATCGTCAAGCTTTTTATAGACTAAGAGGTGAACACATGCCTGGAATTTGGTGTTTTTTCTCACAGATATAAAATTTCCAACAAGTGTTTTATTTGAATTCAAATCTGGAAGCTGTGAACACCAAAGTACGAGGATTCCCATTGTTTCTTCACTAATCACACCAACCTGTGACCTTTTAAACCTTGTGGATAAAAGGCACTGCTATTATAAAAGCAACCACTCCCATTAGGACAGAGATCTATGAGATGATAAAGGTCGTCTTCTTGGAGCAACTTTATGACCCTGAACATGGCAGATGTTTTGTTTTGCAGAACAGTCTGCAGATTACATATACAAGAGGGTAACACTAACCTGATGCTCCCTGAGACATTTCAGACCAGATCCCCTTACTGTAGGGTGAGGAGTTCAGGTTTGTACTGTTTTTGTTTGGTTTCGCAGCACGTTCAGTAAAGGATGACTCATCTTTACACACAGCAGCTGCCAATGATTCATGTATAGCTGAACTGACAAATGTGTATTTATCTCCATAATAAAAGGGGCTCACACTACAGTCCTAATGTAACACCACATTATTTATGAATTGTCAAGTTCTCACTATCATACTGATACCTGTCTTACTTTGAAGTGGCTCAGTCACCTGAACAATAACTGTTATAAGTTGCACCAAAATGTGCATTGGGCTATTTATGTGTGTTTATCAATTACTTTCCGTGCTTAGAATTCTCCATAAAAATATAAATTCTTGCATAATTACAAAATGCTGTCGAGATTAATATTTTCATAAAATATAAAACTAAATTTAATGATAGCCTGTATTAAGAAACAATATTTGAATATTGCAAATATGTGTTTTTATCTCTTAGTAGTTGTATTATTAAGGAATTTAATTAGTACAAATTGACAACTAAAGGTAAAAGAGTTGGATTAAATAAGTATGTACTACTTACTACTTTATTTTCATCATGTGAGCTAAACAAATTTTTGTAGGCATGTCTTTATCCTTTGTTTCTCTTTGCTTAAAATGATGGTCTGTAAATTGTTAACATGTTCAAACAAAATAAACAAATATGTATGAAAAAACCTCAAACTTTATTAAATTAGACAGCTGAGAAGCAGAGGTGGAATGAGTATGTAATCAAGTATGAATACATTTACGTTGCTGAAAATCTGGCTGTTATTCTTGTCCTGATTCTTGTATTTTGGTTAATGTTTTATGGCTTTTTGTCTTTTTAAATATTCTCCTGTGTTTTATTTTCTTAGTTCCTGTTTAGCTTCATTATTCCTTGTGAAGTTCCTCAGTTCACCCTCCTCTGTGTTCCGTCATCCTCACCTGTTCCCACTCTCCAATTAGGTCAGCTGTTTCCAATACCTCGTTAAGGTCCTGTCACACTATAACATTTTAGACAACTTGTGAAATATTTGTCTAAATTACTAATAAAAGTTATATATTTGATCAATTTGTTAGCATTACAGTATGTACGCCTAAAAGTAACATCCCATCCATTTGATTTTTTTTTTACTCATTTTCAATGAAAAAGTCTTTCAAAGTTTCATAAGTTGGCGTAAGTTGTCTAAAACGTTATAGTGTGACAGAAGTCGCGTTTCCATTGACCATGAAAATGCGCAATTCAAATTCTCACCATGTGATCTCTTAGCATGACTGCGAAGGCCTACCACAATCAGAGTCAACTAATTAAACTTGCATTTTGACTTTTTTTTGCCACTGCTTCATAAACCAAGCTTCTGAATTTCAAATTAAAATAAATATTTCAGCAAAATGAAATGTCTTTGCTCTGCCCACTGTTTTAATGGCAGAACTGTGTGAAAGTTAATATTTATAACATACATTATAAGAATGTCAAGGTGAGCATGTGGATATTTCAGTCTCATTAAAATTCAGGGGAGTTGTAATAAATTGTCTGCAACCTTGTGTGATTTGCAGGCTAACAGCTCGTGTTGCAGCAGATCTGTGTGCACGCAGAGCTAAAATGTCTCAAAGCTGTCAAAGAGACAGTTACTGAGGTTTACGTTTCAAACACATCCACTGCAAAGAGGCATTCAAAGGCACTGCAACAGTCAATCAAATGTTTGTGCAGCTCCCCTTTCATCACTCAACTGGGTTCCACTCTGCTCGGGTGAAGTAGTTTTTATTTTGTTTGTTCCGTGTTGAGTCTGTGTTATCAGTCAAAGCTGTCCTCACGCTGAAGCATCAGAGGATGAAAAGCATCTTAAGTTTTATCTTTCTGACAAAGAATTTAGGCTAGCAGAAAGACTTACCTCTGTGAAAACACTTTGAGACAACTTAAAGTTTGGAAAAACATATAAAAAATAAAAAAATAACAATTACAGCAAACTTTTTTAAAGAACAGCAAATATAATAAGCTTGAGTTAGGATAGGCACAGTGCAGTGAAGACGTTGACTTTTTAGGATTAAAGTTTAGCACTTTATCTTCCCTTTGAAAAATATTATATTTATACTTTTATTATTACAATAAAAAGCAAATGCTATGTTCTGAACTTAATGAATAAAAAACCCAAATGACTGCATTTAGTGTAAAATTATTACAGATGTGTGTAAAGCATTCTGAAATAATCCATAACAGTAAAGTCTCCAAACTATTGAGGGGATAAATGGTTGTTTCACAATTTATAGAGCAAAATAAAAAGAAGCTGTTCTACTTTTAAGGAAGTAAAGCTATATAAATGTTTACACTTTTTAGCTTACCAGCTTTTCTCAAAAAAATGTTTTCCACACACTACTTTGGTTTCGTATAATCATAAAGTTTATGGTGAAAACGTTGGCTGTACATAAAAATGATTTTGAGTGAAGAAACATTTTCAAATAATGTCTTCAATAAAGTGGAAACTGAGGAGAAAATGCAAATGAGATTTAGCTTAATAAAAAACCCCAACGACTAAATTTAGTGTAAAATTACAACAGATGTGTGTAAAACATTTTAAAATAAAACATAACAGTAAATTTTCCAAACTTTACTGTACTGCACGGTGGGAAAAAATACAACTGAATTGCTTGGAATGGGGGGCATGGCTGCTCAGTTATTAGAACTGTTGCTTTTCAGCATTTCAGCAAAAAGGTCTCTGGATTGAATCCCAGCCTGAGGACTTTTCTGAGTTTGCATGTTCTATGCACGTAAGGGTTTTATTCAGGAACTATGCCTTCTTACCACAGACCAAAAACATAACTGCTAGGTTAACTGGTAACTTTATATAGTCCTTAGGAGAGAGTGAGTGATTGTCTCTATAGCCTCTTTCACAAGACAGTTCCGCAAAATCACCGCACAGACCAGTCCGGCTTTAAGCTTCATCGGTTCATTCATAAATCACAGGAGAAGCCGGCCATGTCCCACTCACATGTATGCATTCAGAAATGAACCCAGCAGCGTGGAACCAAAAGAGGCATGGAGCAGATCAGCTTGGCTGAAGTGGATCACAATATATTTATTGTGTGACAGCCTTGTGTCACAGAAAATAAACTGAATTTGCTTACTTTAGCGGTCCTGTGGTTAGTATTTTTAAAACTAACTACACAGTTACTGTTCTGTGTAGTTTTTATTATTCTGTCAGTGATAAATCTGTTGAATAATCCTGTGGCTGCTGATTGACGTCTTCCTCGTATCAAACATAAAACAAAAAACTTTATTAAATTATTTTAGCGATCCTGTGGTTCAATATTTTTTAAACTAACTAGAAAGTTTTTGTTTCACGTCATATTCTCTTAATAATAAATCTGTTTGATTAATCCTGCGGTCGCTCACTGATTTCATTAGCTCATCGGCAGCTGTGAGTGGTTAGGAGAGTCGTCCTGTAACCGGTAAGTTACTAGTTCAATCCCCCATTTCAGCTGTCTCAGTTGTTGTGTCCTTCAGCAAGATACTTTACCTGCCTTGCCTACTGATGTTGGTCAGAGGGTATGGTGGCGCTGGTGCATGGCTGTCCCGCCCCTATCAATATATATCAGTGTGCCTCAGGGCAGCTGTGGCTACAATATAGTTTGCCACTATAAGTGTGTGAATGACTGAAGTGTAAATAGCTTTGGGGTCCATATGAACTTGCTAAAGTGCTATATAAGTTCAAGCCATTTATCATTTTCTGAACCACAGGTTGCTTTTTCACAAGTCTGTGTACCCCACTTCTCGCACAGTGACTGCTGGATATGGACACCAGTGACCTCATGACCCTGAAAGGAAGAAGCAAGTATAGATAATGGATGGATGTTTGGAATGGTAAATTTGAACATAATATCAAGTATAACTTCCCATTTCATGAGATACCTGCACAGAAACCAGAACTCAGCAACAATTATCCAAACAAAACAGATCAAATCAACATGGACAGTTTCTCAGACTGTCGTAACAATCAATGCACAGTTCAACAACTTGCATCTCACACAGAATTTATTTACTCATTCAGTACCCAGCGGATACCAGTGAAAACACAAGCCTCCATCTCATGTCATTTCTCAAACAATATAGACTTTAAAATTCAGTTAGCTACGCTGAAAATTCAACACGGACGGTCCAGATTCATACAATGAACTCTGGTAGGAATAAGTTCTTTAAACCTGGAATACGCAGAGATTAAAGAAACTTTTCCCAGCGGCCGTACCTCATAATCATGCATGCATCATGGAGTTTAGCTTGGCTGCAACTCCAACATTTTGTTCGAACAACACAGACAACAGCAGAGAGGACGCATGTGCGTCCCTCACACATAGACTTTAACAACGACTTTAACAGACAAAACAAACACAGTCACCTTTTAAGTAATTTTTAAGCTAAGTTTTTAAGCTAATTTTAACTCAGCAGCAGACAACACAGAACAGAAGCGGATACCAACGTAGTTCAGTCACAGTGTTTCCGGGAACGACTTTCACAATAAGAGTTTTTGTTTATGCTCACACAAAAATTAAACAATGCATCAAGCGCCTTTTCCATGTGTCTTGATAAAAATGAATGACTTTCTAAGCCTCGCAACGGGAAACCACTCTGTAGGGGGACTTAAGGCATATATGAAATATGATAAATAATGAATTATTAAAGTATTACTTTAATAAGCCTCGGGCACCACTTCTCCTAATTTGTTATCTTCGGTAACTCAAGACAAAGAAGAAAACCTGTCAACACTTAGTTATTACCAGTCTCAAAAATTCAGTCCCAAATAATTGTGAGTTCTTGTCTCAGACAAATCATCAAAATGTTATCAAGACACAGACGTTGGTTAAATGTTTGTATGCTCTCCACACACCATTTATTTACAGATTACTATAATACAAACTATGGCAGAGATGGAATGATGACATATTGTTTCAAACAGAACCACTTGGATTAATGACAAACTTGACCTAAATCAACACTGTAAAATTATGACAACTGATCCTGAATGAACTTAAAGGGCCGACTGGTTGAGCATTAAAACAAACAGACAAACAAACAAGACAAACAAATAAACAACACAGCTAAAGACGGAAGTTTTGGGGGCAAGAAGGATTTTTAGAAGGTTATTCTAAAAGGGAAATTTAACTACTGGAATAGATCAATTTCAGAGTTTAAGGGGCACTGTGAAGTTATGTTTTATCAAAGCTCATACAAATATAAGAATCAACTTTTCTCTCAGTCTCTGTGCATCTCTCTATATATAGGAAAAAGGAAGCATTGCTTAGATAAAAGAATCACAGTTGTTAAATCCTGACATAAAGAAACAATCTTGTTGTCGGAAGTCCAACTGTAACTGATAAGCAGAATACAAGAGAACTTAAACTTTGTTTGTGCATAGTTTAAAAAAATAAAGACATTTAGAATATCTCTCCTCTGGCATTTGGATCTTCTGAAAGAAACATGGTAAATCTGTGCAGATTAAAGAGATAAAATAGACATTTTGATACACTAACAAATTTATTTTCTTTTCATTTTCACAAACAATGCAAAAATGCTAAATTTTGGTAGATTTTTTCAGCTGAAAGTTCCTCTGTGATGGAAGGTATTTATGACCCTGTTGAGAGATAAAGGCACAGTCTCTGAGGAAAGACAGATGAAGGAGTTTGGTCTCTCAAGGTGTAAATTAAGTCAGGACTACACAATCTGTGACATTTTAGGCTTAGAGGCGCCTCAGTGTCTGAGTTCTGTAGGATTTATGTTTAAAAGTTCTGCAGATCATCTCATACTAGTTTCTCCAATTGATATCAGACAGATGTGCTTAAAGTTTTAAACTAATTATTTGTTTAACAGAGTTCCATTTGCTGTTTGAACAGAAAGGGTATCTCAGAGGAATGTGCTCTGTCGTAAACCCGAAGTCCTGTGTCAGGGGGGTTTGAAGCTGGTCTGTGAGACAAAAAGAAAAAGAAAACTCCCCCGAGTCCTTTGTTAATGCATAAAATATAGCAAATAGTCAATATTCAGCAGTTAGGCAGTCCCTACAATGATCTTTGCCACAGACTTTGGAAAATAATATGGTGTCTGCCGGGGTAATTTGAGAGGAGCATCTGCTGCAGGCTTTAGCCGGTAACCCTGTAAAGCTGTCAGGTGGAGCTTGATCTAAGAATGCAAACTACATGAGGAGCTTGAGTAAAACTTAAAGATTTTAATAAAACAAATGCTTTTATTGTACAAAAAAAGAGAAAAAAAAGAAACTCAAGGAGACAAACTTGAGCTTGAATGAGGTTATGCATTGAGTAAGTGTAAGTGTGTGTGTTGGGGTGGGCATGAGTAGTGCTTGAACAAGTGTTATGGCAAGACAATCATCATGCCTCTGATTGGTTGCAGTGTATTTCTGTAAATGGCTGTAGGACATCTCTGAGGAGCCAGATGAGTGACCATTTTAACAAATGTCAAACATACATTTATATATAAGTTACCTACTCCAGCTTTAATCTTACTTGTTTTCATACAAAATTCAAATGGATAGCTCAAATCATTTGAGATGGGCTTGTGACCTGTCCAGGGTGTACCCCGCCCTCTCGCTGGATATGGGCACCAGTGACCCTGAAAGGGAGAAGCAGGTATAGATAATGGATGGATGGAATGGATGATATAAACGGTTAATATTTTACCTGCTGTAGCCTGATCTTTGAACAACCTAGTCAGGAGAAATGTATAGTAATTCTGCCTAGACTAAAAAGATAACAGCTAGTTTAAGCAGGGAAAAGATCCCAGTGGATTTTTGCCTCTTAAAACTACTTTAGTCACTAAGGTTTCATAGAAATTCAAAGGCTATATTATGATTTTCTTGTTAGTAGTGCAACAGAAGCTGTACCAAAGTGCTACAGCTAGCTGCTGCTATTTGTGGCTGCAGATTGAATGTGTTTAAATAACTGTGTAACACAAACCTGACAGCAGGGTAAAAGCTTATGAAATAATGCTTGTAAGACTGCAGCAATCCTTTTTGGTCTTTGTTTTTTTTTCTTAGACTAGCCTTTAACTCATCAATTCAGTCAAAATAAACTATTTCTGTTGACTGACACTGATGTGACAACAGGGAAAATAATAACTGTTTATAACTTTTTTCTTAGCGCATGACTTGAAAATATCTGAAAACTTTAGTGGGACTGAAGAGAGAAATGCACCGTCACTGCAGTCTACAAAGGCTAATGCATATGAATGAGTATTCACTGAAATACACCTGACTTACAAAAGCAGCAGCAAACACAATAACGTCAAAGAAGAAGAAAAAAACTGCATCACCTATAAAAATGTGTTAAATCTGTATAAGTTTCAACTTTAGCTGCACCTGTACAACTGGGCGAAATGTGAATCATCTTCAGCAATACTGATCCCAAACCTTTCCCCTGTGGATAAAAAAGTAAAGTAAAGAGCTGACAGCTGTGGCAAGTCGCTGGAGAGTGAAAATACAAACTGCAGGAGCTGAATGATTGGGACAATGTGGCATGACACACCACTAAGTCAGTCAGGTAGAGCACAGGCTGAAAACTTCTGAGGTTTTAAAGGAGTTTTATGCTTTTCCCATTGACTGAAAGGCTTTGTGGAAATCACTGAGCAGCCAGTGGTTTTCTTACATTTGCGGTGGTCTAACAGAGGTCATATAATATATAGCAGTGAAAGGATTGCCATTGCAGGTTGGTATTTCTAAATTTTTATTCTACTGCATGAAAAACTCCTAAAACTAGAATTAAACAATTTATTTTCCTGTTGCAACTTATCAGTCCAAGATTTCAGATAAATTATTTACATTATTTATCTGAAGGCTGCCTAGCATTGTAGAAAAGGCTTTTCTTGTTTTTTTTTCTTGCAACAAATATTATGAGACTAGAATTGTTTGCTATGTGATGAACCCAGCTCCTCGCACAGTGACTGCTGGATATGGGCACCAGTGACCCTAAAAGGAAAAAAAGCAGGTATATATAATGAATGGATTATTTGTCACAACCCAGTATACCACTTTGTGACATGAAAATTAAGTTGTTGTTTTTCAACTGTCAAATTCTGACCAGAACAACAACTTAAATTTGAATCAATTGTTTTATAGAGGACAACACCATGTTTGATTCAAACCCAACAACTCATTATTCTGGCAATCACACCTCATCAGTGAAGCATGGTGGTGGCAGCATCATGCTGTGAGAATGTTTGTCATTAGCAGGTACTAGGGAACTGGCAAGGGTTAAAAGAAAGCTGGATAATAAAAAATAAATGAAAAGATACAAAAAGCAAATGATACAAAACATCACCTCCTATTCGCATTATGCTTGTGGTTTTAGTAAACTCAGAACAGCAACTGAGAGAAACAGACCCATGAGCTTAAAATTCAAAAAGGTAGGTGTTCTTTATTTACAAGTGCAAGGAGACGAGTCCAGATCTGCAGGAGACGGACAGAGGTGAGTCATTTGCATAAATCTTGATAAATGTTTCTCTTTCAGGTGGTTTAAGGCTTAAAGTAGACATATGCTTCGAATTTCTTTCTTTTCACATTTAAATTATTCAGTTGGGGTCTTTATAAAGTGAAACTACAATGCTTTGGTCTGAATTCCTCCTTATTCTAACATTACCAGCCCCTCTTCCACCTCTTTTCTGATGTGTGTCTCAATGCAGCTTTTGATACTGTTTAAGGTGTTTTAAGCCCCCCCTGCTTCCAGACTTGTCCACTCTGACTTAATAGTGGGGGTTGGCATTTTCTAGCGATAAAGAAATATTTATATAACATTTAATTAAAAGATGTCAACAACAGAAAACTTGTCCATTCAGCCTTACATGTTGGAACTAGAGTATGACCCGCAGCAACGAAGATGAGGAAATTTGGTTTGGTCCAGACTTTATTTAGCAGTTCCATTGTAAAAACTGTGACGTAATAGTTCAGAAAGCATCATAAAAGTAGAGCAAAATAAATGGGCTGAAAAATATGACCCAGACAGAATATAAATATATCTTTGCAGCACCGGGAAAGACATACATTTTTCTGCACTCATAGTCATGACCACCAGAGTGAAACCCAACACACTGGACACAATAGTGACAGCAGCGTTGTGAATCACACTCTCCGGTCGCTTGCCTCCAAGAAATTTGATTGGTTCGGGTTATACATTAACTAAATATTGATAGTTTTATATTGTAGGGTATGTATAAACTAAACAAATTTTGTGATGGCAATGATAATATTGAGAAAATTAGAAAAATGCGCGCTAAGATACAACTTCATGTGGAGAAAACTTCAATCTGATGTCAACAAGTTCCCATACAGCTGTCTTTTTATGTGTATCTTGGTAATCACTTTGTGAAGTGTCATATCAAATTGGAAAGTAAGACAGAGCTAAAATGATGTTTTCCTCCATGTTGAAAGTGGTTGCTGACTGCAGTGTGTAGCATACTCTCCGCTCACTGGTCACATAATGATCCCTTCTTCAAAAAACTGTTGCCTGTGCTTTGTGGAGCAGATTGAGACAGTAACACATTTTGATCTTCAGTTTCAACCAGAGGTGAGTAGAGTATTCAAAAATTTTACTCAAGTAAAAGTATTATTACTTGAACCAAATATTACTCAAATAAAGGTAGTAAGTAGGCATCCAAAAATTTAATTGAATAAAAGTAAAAAAGTACTTGTAGTGTGAGTAGTGAGTAACTGCTGAATACCTTCTCGTGTCATTAAATTAAAATGTGCAAATTGATTTACAAGGAAACATAACTTTTAATGAGACTGAAAATACATTATTATAAATCAAAATACAAGGGCAATACCAGCCAAAAGTATTTAGAAAAAAATCTGATCTTTTGGTGTGAACATTCACAATACATTTTAAATTCAACTTGCATCAGACTCCAGTGTGAACGCTCCACAGCGCTGATGTAACCCGCATGCGCAGTAAAAGACGTGACGTCTCATTCAGCTGGCATGTTTGTTTACAGAGTTAGCATTGATGCTACTTTTACCACATCGAATCTGAAGTTGTCTAATCAGAGCCGATTAAATAATTATCTGACATGCTTGTTTAGTTCAGTGTTTATATCTGAACCTGTCTCTGACCGGGATGCTCCGGTGAAGCCTTTTATTTTTGTAACGAAGCAACGAGCTGGAAATAAAGTATCGATCGAATAACTTTAAGATCAATATGGTCCTCAACCGTGGCTGGACGTTACTATCTACATGGAAAATTAAAAGTAAAAAGACGAAGCAGCTGGACTTCTGATTTGGAGCTGTAAACACATGGAGCTACAGATTTAAACAGTGTGACATGAGGTTAGTGTCTTATTGATCCTTCACCCCCACCTCTCTGATGAAAAAGTCGGATGGAATATAACATGAGCGTTCACACTGCAGTCACTTTGAAAAACATTAGATATGTATCCAATTTAGTACCACATACTGAAACAAAAATATACCTCTCCAACTCTCCTGTTTGGGATTTTCCAGTCTTACTGGATCCAAAGAAGCCTTCTTCATCAGAATAGCTGCTGTTTGTGCTGCTGTTATCATCAGTTTTAGTGTCCAAGTGATCCTTGATGTAGTCGAGTAAAAACATTTTTTGCAAGAATTATTTCTGTACTCATGCATTATTTATAGTACATGTATCTAATACGTGCAAACACACTGTTTTTATATTTAACAGATTTTAAGATTTTCTCATTTCTTTTGAATTTAGGTACGTGTATAGCTGCAGCAATGAGCTCAGGTTCTTTCATTATCTCAGCAAATCATTTCTGAACCCCATCCTGCAGGGCATCAAGGAGAGGTGCACACACTTTGCAAGATGATACCAGCTTCTTTAGCTTGTCTTGCAACTGGTGTAGTGTTGGCAGGAGGAAGCCCATGTGCACAGTTGATTGCCCTTGATGAATATTGAGGGCCATAGCAACAGGTTTCATCACAGCAACATACTCAGCCAAAAATTCCATTTCAGCTGGAATCAACCTTTGAATGAAAACTGAATTGTAGTTTTTGTTGCTATATTAAATGTGCACAGTGCATGTTTTTCTAAAACATACATACAAATAAAAGCTGATGTTTTGATAATATTTGTATGTATTATTTATTACCATGAATTCTGCCAACTTACATCTTGATCTGCAACACCGTGCATACATTGCAAAATGCAGATTCTCCCTGTTATATGTGAATGTGCACCACTCTTTCAACAGCGAGGAACACAGAGTTCTAATGGGTTTGAATAGGTCGGAGGAACTGCAGTTTGCATTCGAGTTCAACAGTTCCAAACCCCTTGCTTGTCCTGCTTGTTTTATTCCACAGAGCAGTACATTTAGCAAAAGCAGATCGAGATAGTCTACTGTAGGTTTCATGGCCCACTTCTGCATGAGTGGCATCAACTGTTGATATGAGATTCAGCAGATGGCATGCACATTTTTGGTGTTTTGGAAGTTGGTACTCAAGACAGGTGTCATCATTCAGAATGGCAGCTACAACGTGATAATCCATCTCTGACACACTTTCATCTTCTGATGCTTCCTTCATGATGGAGTCTTTTTCCTCTTGTTTATTAACTTCTTTATCTTCTTTTTCATTCACACCATACAAACAAAAGGCTTTCAAGAAATTGGAGCCACTGTCAGTTGTAGTGTGGTTGAAAAATAATTTATACATCTCTGATTCTTCTCAGGCTAAGAGTCAGAGACCTCTTTTTCTGACCTAAAATGTAAATATAACTTAACTGTTTATCTTCTGTTTTCTCACAGACAAAGAGTTTTACACAATCTGCCAGAAGTTATCATTCTCGCTGGATACTTTATCCCATATCATATATTAATATATATAACATAACATATATTTTCCTCGGCGCCAAGAGAGGTGTCTGTTTTGTTAACATTCTGTATAAATGTAATTTTCTGAGACTGCCTCAGTGCACATTTTATGTACCACTGCCCTGTGACATGAGGTGTGCCCTGCAAATGCAATAAATCCTGACGACCACATTTACGGAGTACTTTGCACTTTTGGATCACCTGTGTTTCTGCCTTGTTAAATAAATATTTTCCACAACAGTAGTTCTGGTCAACTTTTCCCTGATCTGATATTCAGAATGTATTTCTTCTAATACAGCAGCAAGAACATTAAATGTATGTGAGCCTTTAACACGTTGACAAGCCAAAGCAGCAGACTGCCTCTCCAAGTGTGGTAGGTTCTATCCATTGACAGGTGACACCTAAATATCTACACTGTCTGGCAGTCCAGCAGTATGTTGTGGTGACAACATGGTTCACAGCACTCAAACCTTTAATGATTATGCTCTTCAAGTTTTTCGCTGCTTCCTGTATTCTACAGCATAATGTTCTTCTTGTCATTAAAGTGCACTGAGGATGAAGAGATTCAATCATATTCTTAAAGGATGGCACCTCAGCCACAGAAAATGGTTGGCTAGTTTCAAAGACAAAATTTACAAGAAGCCTATCAAGCTTTGCCCTTGTTACTCATCGTGGAGAGATGTGGAAATCTGTGATTTTCACACTCTTCATCGGTGGCTCATCACAAGAGGAGGATTTTCTCTTCTTGTTGGAATCTACCAACTCAGTATATTTCATCAAGCTGTTTGGGTGGATCCTCTGTTAAAAAATAAATAAATCAGAAAAATAATATATAATCCACACAAACATTCCAGATAAACGTATTAGATTTTCACAGATACACCAAATCATTGAGTTAATAATAATTATTATTATGATTATCTAGTTTAATGATTTACCCTCTTGAATTCAATAACTGGTAAACCCAGAGAGTTTAGAATACCACATTGTAAAGGCAGAAGGGTCTGTGGGAGTAATAGTATAATACTGTGACAATTACGTATTTTTGTTAGTTTCCTAATAGGCCTGTATGAATCCATTGTGTTCCACTAAGACAGATTTATTAGAGGATTCTGACTTTAAAACTCTGAGGGGACTGTCAGTATGTGAAGCTATATTTTGCCATCAACCATCCCAATTTGTAGCAAACAATTTGTTTTTAGCTAAATTGGCATATTGCTAATGTGTGCTAACACAGTTTTAACACGTTTTTAGTAAAACACCGCGTAACATTTAATAGCCACGTCATACACAAAATTTAAGTTATGCATGCCGTGTTAATAGAACTGACATTATTACACAAAAAAGTAAAAAATAATGGCAAACTTACCGCAATGTGTTTTCTCAAATTCGATGTTGAGTTCTTGTAGGCTGAAATGTCTGCAAGTTTTGGCAGACACAGCATGATGTAACTGTTTTTTTAGGAGACTGCAAGATAAACATTGTTTGTACTGTATGTGAGGCCAGGGGTGCTTCGACTCGTCTTCGTCAGCTTCTTCTGTCACCATTCTTTTAGGTACCATCTGTCCCTCATCAACCAGTTCTAGAATCTCTGACTCAACCTGGAGTTTGTTGTGTGTGATTACGTGACCGGCTGGCTTCACTTGATTGGTTACATGTCAGACGACAATAAGTTACGCAATCATTTTGCTGCAAATGTTTTTACATACTTAAAACAAAGGTAATGGTAGTGATCGGCACAAATGGTAACAGAGTAAAAGTTGAGGTGTTCTCCCCTTACATTTACTCAAGTAAAAGTATGAGTCTTTCACATTTGAACTACTCTCACAAGTACAATTTTCCCAAAAAGCTACTTGAGTAAATGTAACGGAGTAAATGCAATGTGTTCCTACCCACATCTGGTTTCAAATATAATGCAACAATAGCAGATTATGCCTAATAAACATGTGTGTGTATATATATATATATATATATATATATATATATGTGGGAATACCACAAGCAAATGGCAACCTCGATGAGGTCACAAGGAAAGGAGCCACAGCCAAATACCTCCAACGAATAAGGCAA
>JARVJO010000269.1:24402779-24412946 GCA_031762555.1 Cynodonichthys magdalenae
TCAGTTTGTTTTGTTTGATACGAGGCAGCAGACGTCTGTCACACAATAAATACGTCGCTCCACTTCAGCCCAGCTGATTTCTGCTCCACGCCTCTTTTGGATCCGTGCTGCTGGTTCATTTATGAACGCGTTCTTGTGAGCAGGACCTGCCCGCCTTCACCTGTGGTCTTATGAATGACCGGATTTGACTTATGAAAGAGGCTAATAATTATTGACAAGGTTTCACAAAGTCAGGTGAGAGTGAGTACTGAGGGACCAGACACAAGAGGTGATTAAAATGGTGAGTTTATTTACAGGTGCAGGATAGAAACTGGTCACCTGATCAACAAAGAGGGGAAGAGTCCAGAGGTACAGTGAATGATTTGTTTATCAGAGAGATTAATTGTTTCTTTTCTTACAGAATTTGGATCCAACAGGTGAGTAACTTTATCTTCAGGCAGAGTGTCCAGGTAACAGGTAACTTTGGAGTGAGACAGTTTGGTTCCTTGCTGCAGATTTCTGTGGCGTGATAATCCTCTGAGAGCACTCCATGGACAGAACCCATCATGGCAAAAACCTTGGAGGAAACAGGTATGAGGCAAAGTTAAGTAATCAAAAGTACTTTGAACATTAACTAAGTTGGCCTCACTACCCAAAAGGTGTGATGCACCAGCAAAGACCAGGACACTGAGTGACACTCTTCAAGCCCAGGTACTCATCAGGAGGATTGCCAACAGGTGACGTAATTAGGAGCAGGAACCAAACAGGAAACCGGGCACAGAGGACACAAATCATCACAATTATACAGAGAATGATTTTCTTCTTAACTTGTAAATTTGTAAACAAAAGACATCATAGGCAAAAGTTCATCAGATATTGAGTGCAACAACAGGACATCGTAGCTTCAGCCTAAAATCTGACCTGTATCAAACAGACAGACCTGTTGTTTTTATCCCACATCTGATTCTTTAATGTTGTCAGACTTCATCACTTAGCCTCAGCTTGTCCTCACTTCAGATCTTTCGTTTCTTTCTTACACCTTTGGTTCAAAATCCACTGAAAGTTATTCAGTAGCAAAATCTCCACACATTTAGCAAAAGCATTTCAAACATTCACAATCTTCATTTCTTTTGATACCTTATGTTTTACATAATACTGAATATATAACGTTGTGCCCAGTGCTTCGTGGCTGTAATTTTCTTTATGTCATTTGAAAGGTTAGTTTTTTTGGCAGTTCAGCTTAACAAGCACCTTGATGCTGAGTATGTGGTACGCCCTGTAAATAAACTGTTCTCATTTCACACTAGATGTGACAAATAAAAACAGATAACAAATATGCAAATGAGAATGTGTCGACACACACATTGGCCAAAATTAGCATTAGTTTGTTCTTCTCAGCTGTGACTGAGGAAAAATGCTAAACAGATGTATTGTTGTCTACTTTACAATTCAAAAGAGCATATTGTGTCCTCCAAAACAAACAAACACCACACACTATTTATATGCACATTTTAATTATTACTTTTCAAAAATGCATTTTAATATTCAGATGTACAAAAGTTAAGAAATGAAGGTCAAATAATAAAAAAAAGGAAATGGTGAATGGAAATCTTTGGCCCACACTCAGGACTAAACTGGTGAAATGGTTCCTTCTGGTTCTGAAACCAGGTTGACCCATTTGATTTAAGTTTCTGTGTGTGAAAACTTTTAGAAGTAAAAGGATTTTGATTGTCATGGTTTGTTTGAGAAGTTTCTTCATGAATAAAAAGACAAAAATTAAACAACCAGGATATTTGGACTCGTTCAGTGAGTGGATGATGATGAGGCCTTCACACAGAAATTTACTTTTTTAAACCAAACAAAATGTGTGTTTTAGGTGTTGGAGTTCCTCCCACTGCTGTCTTTGATGAACACATTCATTGGATTTATGATGAGATTTATATTTGTACCAAAACTTAAAGTGGACATATCATGCTTTTAAATCCTTCCTTTTCACATCTTCATAATTTTTCATCAGTTTCTTTCATCAGTCTTTATGAAGTGGAAATACAATACTTTGGTCTGAATTTCTTATTTTAACTAAGCTTTTTACCTCCTCAGAAAAATCTTTGGATGTATATCTGCTCTCCATTTCTGCCAAATCTGTCTGCCTGCCAGCCAATTCCAGATCTGCCTCACTGCCTGCTTTCAACAACCCACATTTGTTTATATTCTCCTTGTACACTCACCTGAACGTTACTATTCTCAAATCCTCCTCAAGCCTGTAAGAGAAAACACTAACTCTCAATCCTGCTCTTTAATCTGTGAAACAAACATTAACCACCTACCACCATCTCCAGGTTCCGCTCAATTTGTGATGTGCCATGGTAAAAGTAGGAACAAGTCGCTGACGCACAAACTGAGAAACCTCAATCTGACAATAGAGTTTTTTTGCCTAAAATGTATTAGGCTTGGCAGTTTTTTTTTTCTGCACGTGTGTAACATCAGTTTTATTTTTGGTACAGTTAAAAGTAATGTAATTTTACAGTGGGTCTTACAGAGACAAATGACAAAACCAAAAAGCCTAACAATGTAAATTAATTAAACTATGCAAAACATTACAAAATGCAATTAAACAGATAAGATCACTACCAAAAAAACTTGAGTAAAATCATTTGGGATAAAAGCCACCAAGTTAAAAAAAAAAATAATCCTTTAGACAGGTTTTTATTTATCTGTATGGCTGTGTTGACAGTCAATGCTGGGGGGCAGGGTTTATGCAAATTGATGTGAATGAACAGCCTGTACCAACCCCAGGTAGCAGCTCAGGTATGAGCGTATTCCTCCAAGATGGCAAAAGATGTTCGTTCAATGTGGAATTATGGTCAAAAGATGACTTTTGGTTAAGGTCTATGATTAATGTTAAATCAACCACCCAACAATTATCCAGTTCTAACTAAATGACCAATGTTGAAAAGATGTTATTGAATCAATGTTTCATGGTCCAATTATTGAAATGCCAACATCTAATCAATGTTCAATCCACATTGATATAATATTATTTATGGTTGAAAACCTAACTTTGTTTCAACAAGTAAGTCACTGACCACTTTTTGTATTTCAACATGCATTCAATATCATGCCAAACTATATTTTAATGTTGATTCACTCATATTTTCCTATCCCGGCTGTTTTTTCTCTCTGGTTGTCTCAATTCATGGGCTGCATCCTTATAAGTACGCAGCCGACCTGGGCCAAAGTGGCCACATTCGTCCAGGTAGGGGCTGGGGAACAATAGTCTACCTTGGTGGGGGAAGAAGGGAAAGGAAAGTGAAAGGGGGGGAACAATCAGGAAATTGGTTTAAATTTAGACTTTAGTTGTCTTTTCATTTAACTATATATTTGTCTGGCCCAAATGTCGGCAATCTCTAAAGTTATGACCAAGGTTTGAACTTGTGACCTTTTTGGGTTCAAAAGATATGGTATCCAAAGGTTGCCGGTGTTGTGTCGAACTTTGTTACCTTGTCGGGATGTTTTCCCCTAATTGCAAAAAGCACTATATGCCAGGCTGTATCGACAGCAAAATGTGTTGTCAAATCTACAGCGCACTTTACACAACGGCATGATACAAAATGTATGCCACGGTGTGTAAAATGGTGTGATTTATTTCTCCCGTGAATAGCCACTCATAAAATGTATATTCTTGGTGCCAATGAATTTGACCATGACATTACTAATAAACATGACAAAATGAAATATAACACAAGAAAACCACCAAGATGTCAGATATGCACATAATAAAATAACTTTTTAATGTTTCAACAATGGTTTAATTCATCATATATGGCTGTGTAGTGTCAAGAAAGCTGATATCAAATTATTACAACACTCTTGCGGTCTTGGTACAATGAACTTTCTGTCTGGCTGCATGTGGCCTGTCACCCTTGGTGTGTCAACATTATGTGGTTACAAGACACTTAGAACAGGTGCAGGGCCTAGGCCCCAGCTCACCAAATGCTCCTTTACTTCGACAGGAAGTGAACAGGGAGCAAGAAGTGCAAAGCAAGATGCAACAGAAATCCTGCAGCTTGCACAAAAAAAAGGAAATGACAGCCAGCAACTAATATAGACAATGTGACAGTGAATAATTGTGTTTTGTAAAAAAAAAAACTGAATCAAATTTATTAACTGAGCTCTGGATTTTTAAAGAGAATTTTATGTATGTGAGGTGATAATGAGCTTAACAGGTTTGAAATGTCATTACCTTTTGATAGGAGGCCTAAACCGGAGGTAAGATGTGTGCAACAGAAGAGCCTACACTGGACCTGCTTCAGAGGGCAGGCATCAATGAGCAACTATATGGGCGGGGAATATACTTTTATATTCTAAGGAACAGAGAATAGATGAGTGTACAAAAGCAGAATCAAAATGGAATAATGAATTCATATGTGAGATAACCAACTGGGTAGCCATATGGAAAAAAAATATTTTACATTTTGTATTCTGTGACAGATGATTGAATGTTATATTTGATATTATGAGTTGAGAATCGATTTTATGATTTTCTTATGCATGTGAAATAATGACTGATCTTATGTTAGAACCAGGAGGGTGGTACATGAATATTGATTATGCTGAATATTGATTAATCTTTTTACTAAACTGGCTACTTTAATTCAGTGTCATAATTTCAAAAGGGTAAAAACAAAAAATTGGTGTTTACAGAATGATTTTTAAAAGCTAAAGGAAATGATTAAATGTTTTAGGATGTGTGATGTGAACTGGAGTTATGTGGGTAGATGAAGCATGCCTGACCTTTAGGAAAGACACAGGAAGTAGAGGTATAAATGAGGTGTTTCCGACAAGTTCTCAAATCTTCTTTAGAAAAGAAATGAGCATATACAAAACCCTCTGCACCCTCAGTTCGGGGTCAGATCTTTGCTCCAGCCCTTAGAGAGTGGTGTCCAGGCCTGGGGTCTGTTTGGGGGATTGAGTACCTGAGCAGATCTTGGATCCCTGGGCGCAATGCTCTGAACAAGTAGTAATGTGTGGTGCAAAAGTAATTTTTGAATGTGTAGTAGTTTAGTCAGCAGACATTGGCTTGTTGAGACACAAATATCTAACATTTTGATGTCATCAAATCCAGGCAAAACCCCTCAGATCAACAAATGTTGTACCAGATAGGTGGCTCTACGTTGAGGTATGATCTTCTATCATTACGTATTGTTCATATCAAATTATTACATTTTTATAAATTTACAGTCATTGCTTAGGGTTAGATAAAGTAATTTTGAGGATTATTCTGATGCAATCACGTTGAATTTTGATCAATTTCCTCAATGATTGTTATTTCTTGGCTGTAATCTGCTTTGGCTGCTTAATAAACTCAAGTAAATAAGAAAAACTCTAAAACCACGAAAGGACATTCTATCATTGAAGACAAATCCTTCCATAATGTGATGAAAGGTACAAGACTGAGTTCTAACATCAAGATTAAGGATTCTTATCGGTTGCTTTAGCAAAATAGATATTTTTTTTTTCTTAAACAATACCCTGGTGAAGTATACAATCCAATTTGTCGAAGACAAATCATCCAGCCGGTTACAAGTGCAATCGTCAATGAGGAGAAACTGTAGTTAATGGGTGTGTCCAAGGGAGACCTAGCCTCTTGACCGCTGGTAAGGACAGTCCCTTGGGGGTAGTAGGGTATGACATGCAGATGAATGCAGTAGTGCTGGACGAATTCTTCTCGACACTCACTTAAACAGACCAATTCAATAATCTGCAAGGTAAACCCCTTCAGTCGGAGATTTGGTCCAGACCCTTGAGACGGAGAGTGAGTCAAAGTCAAACAGTAGTAACACAAAGTCAGTCACCATGTCACCTAGTTCAGTTATAGAGGAAAAACAGTTGGCAAATAAAAAAAGGACGAAACATGAGAATGGGAAGAATTGATTGGTCCCAAAATATGAAGAAACATGGACGTTCGCTAATGTGATTGGATAATAAGCAGTCTCAGTCCCCAACTGGGGAATACCAGGTGTCACAAAACCAATGTAGGTGTTTCACCCACATTGGAAAAATTAGCAAGACCATATTAAGTCAGTTAAAAAAAAAAAAAAAAAACTGCTAATTCACTTATTAGGCCATTAGGGAAGTTCATATTGACCTTGTGTATTTTTGGTTCAAAAAGGCTTTTGGTTAAATTCATAAAGGGTGAAAGCAAAAACAAATTTGGTTTAAAATTTGTTTAGGTTAAGTATAGTTCATATGAAAATGAAGATAAAATAGATTAATAATTAAAACTATGAGAAACCGTAATGTCATTGGTTAGAAAAAGGATGATTACAGTAGTATAGTTTACAGTTTATACAAATATAAGGTCTTGTTTTGTAATATTGTGAAGAAGCCCAATTAGTGTGTGATGAGGCAGTGTACACACCTGCACAGAATGCGCTCCTGTTAACCTGTATCTTTTTGTTTTTGCAAAAATATGTTGCAAGGGAAATGAGTTGGCTCATTACTTTCTACAGTGTAACAGTGTATTTACTCTAATTTTTGGATTATAGCTGTGATAGTAAACCAGGTTTTTCTTTATAGAGGGCTTGGGTCAGCGCTAACAAATATATCAGAGGGGCTTTGATTGGCTGAGCTCTGTCTGCTTTAAAGTAAATAAGATTGTCACACTTTTTTAATAAAAACACAACCAGCCTCATTACTGCATAGGTACTGATGCACATCAGAGTTTTTCACATAGTTTTTAGCTTCACCTAACTACCAAGTTAATGAAGTAGCTAAATATGCTACTATATTTATTTCCTCTGCCACTTCTCCAGGTTGTCCTCCCATCCTTTGAGCACAGCAGGCTGTGGTAAAACCATATTGCCTTGTTTGAGTTCGGTCAAGTGGTGTTACCACATTTTTAAATCCACAATGCTCAGAAAATGTTAGCTTGTACTGTTTGCACATACACCGGTTACGGTTTGCACCAGAAATTGTGCCCATAATTCATGGGGGCTAGGTATAAAGTGGATAGATCTGTTGTAATCATCATTGATCATTTTAAGACAAAATGTTCTTTTATTTACATGTTAAAACTGTTTTTTTTTTTGCCTCGGGGCAACAACATCTCGTGTGTGTGTGTGTGTTATTTTTTTTTTTTTTTACCATTAACTAACACTAACAAGACATGGATGCAAGATCATTTTATGGACAAATAGATGAATGACTCAGAAGCTAGGGTCATTCTCATGGACAGTGATAGCTTGCAGAGTGACTGTGGACACAGTGAAGAGTGGATCCCTACATCAGGTCAGTTTAGGGTCAGTCAGCACAGTGACAGGAGTGTGTGATGTAAGGAAGTTCAAAGAGTGCTGTGACCTGACATCCCCAGAACTTAGGAGGGGGCTGAACTAACACTTCCTTCTGTTGATTGATGTTTAGGAGATTAATCAGATTTTAATCTGACTGATGATTTTAAATTAAATGTTTGTGTGGGTGTGTGTGTGTGTGTGACTTAATCTAAATTTATTGATTTATCCTGATTTATTGCTTTAAAAATGGTCTAAGTAAACCCATGCCTTCTTGGAATTAATAGAATTAATTCAAAGAAGAATGATTTTCACCATACCTTGGACAATGGCTCCAACTTATTTTATACAAAGTGTTTAAAAAAGCTTTCCTTTGAGAAACTCTTTGTGACTTTTGTTAATGGGGTTGCACTCTGTTTCCTGTTGATTTCTATTCCAGTTGAGCTGAAAGTCAGTTTTTGTATTGCAAAATAGGAGCTCCTTGAGCTGTGAACTGATGCTGTGGTGTTGTCTGCATTGGCAGCTGCAATCAAACTCCTTATTTTAAAATGTATATCCAAGCTAGCTTTTCATCTGGGTGTTTTTTTTTTTTGGTGCTATTCAAACTATAATAAAACCAACAGTATTGAGAATTAACTTTTTTCTTTTATCAGCTTGTGTTGAAAAAAAATATTTTTAAGAGCGTGGCCTGTAAGGACCACTTTTCTTTCCTGAACAGTGTTTTATACAATTTCATTGCATTTAAAGCATCATGCATGGTCATGTATTTCGGCACTAACGGAGACTCACAATACACCTTAGACACACGTAGGAGCAGAAAGATTGGACCATTCTAGTAGCTCCCTGCTTCAAGGTTTTCAATGTGACAAACAGACAGCTTGATGGTTAATGACAGCAGCTACAGTCAGTCAGTCAGTCAGTCAGTCTGTCGAGGATTGACAGAAAGCTGCCAATGAGTTTTTGTAAAGATTTATAATTTTGTAAACAAAAAATTTTGTCAAAAGTGTGATTAGAACCCACACCTCCAGAAGAGACCACCACTTTAATACAGCCCCTTAGACCACTCAACCATTTAGACCACTGCTACTGGACATGGAATAGTGTAAAACAGGCTAAAACAAAATGGCGGCTTGAAATAAAACAGTGTGATTTTAATAAGCGTTGATTAAGCATACAGTTCTCCTTTATACACCTGGGCCCTGTTTAAGAAAGCAGGCTTAACAAACCCTGGGTTAACGCAGATACTCTGAATCAACTTACCCCGCTCTATGATACTCAGAACAGGTGATATCAACTGGGTAACTCAATCCTGAGTTAAGTTGGAGCACAAAGCCCTCATCAATGGAAGTGAAATCACTGTTCACCATGGCAATGGGAGAAAATAAGACTGGAAGTCCTTTTCTCGACGCTGGAACTAGAAATGTTAATGATGACATTTAGAGAATAAAAGAATCAGAAGAGAAATACAAGAAATATAAAAACAAGCTAGTGTGGATTCTAAGAAGGCATAAGCAAAAATATTACATTGATTTATTAAATAAAAGTAAAAGTGATATGAAGGCAACATGGAGAGTAATGAATAGTGTTTAGAAAAATAAAGCAACCAAGCATTTCACAACATTTTGTTGAGGATGACAATGACATTTATGATCAGAATGAAATTGTAAAAAGAGAATCATTTTGTGAATGTTGGCCCAAGTCTCAGTTAAAATACCAAAAGTTGATGATAATGTAAGTCATTCAGTGAGGAGTTGTACCAACAGTATTTTTCTTGAGGAAACCGACAAAAAAGAAATAATTAATATTGTAAAAAAAATTTCAAACAAAAGATCAAAAGACTGGGTGGACATAAGGTTTATAAAGGAAATAATGGGTTATGTGATTGAACCGTTTACATATATCTGTAATTTAGAAATTTTCAACTGGAATATTTCCTGACAACATGAAAACAGCCAAGGTAATCCCTCTCTACAAGAGTGGTGAGAAACGTATGTTTACAAACTACAGACCAATATCATTGTTACCACAATTTTCAAAAATTTTGGAAAAGTTGTTTGTGACCAGATTAGATCATTTCATTGATAAACTAAATATTTTAAGCAACAATAAATATGGTTGTAGAGCTAATAACTCAACATCAATGGCTCTGATGGACTTAACTGAACAATTAACATCTGTTGATCAAAAACAATACTGTTAGTGTTTTTGTTGAAAGTATTTGATACCATTGACCACAGTATTCTTCTTGAACAACCGAACAAATAAGGCATAAGAGGTCCGATACTACAGTGGGTATCAAGTTATTTAATGAACAGGAAACAGTTTGTACAAATAAATGATGTAAGATCTGAATTTTGTAATATTGTATGTGAGGTTCCACAGGGTTCTGTACTTGGACCAAAGTTATTTCTTTTACATTTACCAAATTATTCAAATATATCACTGTTGTTTTAAATGTGTTTTATTTGCAGATAACACATTTTTTTTTTTCTTGCTTGTGTAAAAATATAAAACAGATATTGGAAATGGAATTTGTGAAAATACGAACTTAGTTTAAACTCAATTATCATTGAATATAGAGAAAACTAATTGATGATATTCAGTAATGGAAAGAAACCACTGATGTTCCATTTAGAGTTGAGGGTGTTGAGATTTGTAGAGTCAGTGAGGTGAAGTTTTTGGATGTCATTATTAGTCGCGTTTCCATTGACCATGAAAATGCGCAAATTAAAATTTCAAAAATAAATTTGCTTAATGGAAACACGACAATTTCGAAAAAACTTCCCTTTTTCAACAAAATTGTTTTGCGCTAGGATGAGGTAGTTTTTCAGCCGTATCGAAATTGGTTTATTTCGCAAAACTGCAATGGAAACACTTTTTTCACATTACGGGAGTCACG
>JARVJO010000269.1:24463682-24478982 GCA_031762555.1 Cynodonichthys magdalenae
CAGCTACATGAAACTCTCAACTCCTTTCTTTGTTTCTTCACAGCAGTTATTTCCATCTGCTGCCACAGATATTTGATTCCATTAGGCAGCAGACAGCCAGGCCTTTTTGTTCTTGTTGCTTTTAAAAGAATTCAGTGCAAACGGTAACAACATGCCGCTTAGTTCTGTAAGATAAAACAAACCTTGACATGTCAAGTGTGTCGGATATTCAGCTGGGGGGATTTCTGCAGTGACAGGTGGGATTTCTGATGAATTGTTGGTTAGATGATCTGCTTTCTACAGACGAATGCAGACTCTTTGTTGGCATCTTTTACTAAAACACCCTGTTTGGTTTTCTTGATTTTACTGTTTTTTGTTTTTTTTTATCTGTTCAGTTTCAAAAACAAATCACCATCACATACCCAAAATACAAAATTTACCTGACACTGAAAAAGGCTTCAAACTCTAAACAGACTGTTCAGAAACAGTAAAACTCTGTAATCTGTGAGGGATGAACTAGAAACATGAGAATAATCTGCTCGTTGTTTGCCTTTATTTGTAGAATAATATAAAGAGCAAACAAAAATATAAAGAACAGACACAGGATTTTGTGTGATATTTATTTGTTTAACCCCCCCCCCTCCCCCCATCACAAAGACAAGTATCCAATAATTCAGTAATATACTCATGAATACATACAATAGTGACAAATTAAAAAGTACAATACAAAAACCAGTTTAAATATGCAGAATGTCGACCGCATGTCAAAGTTTTGATTCAATGCTTTTTTTGTACTCAACATGCATTAAATTATAAAAATAGAATTTGATTAAGTTTATTTACAGTTTTTTTTTATAAATATAAGTATACAAATGTATTTTTAAAATACAAAGATAAATACTGCCACATATGTACACTTTGTACCAAACCAGCATTAAACAAACATTTTTTTGGATATTTAGCATTCACAAAACACAGTTACTTTAGTCAAAATGCAACTTCAATGACGACTGAACGTCAGGGTTGGGCAATGGGTGAAGGTCAACCAACGGCCAGTGGAGCTTATCAGAGCTAATTTAACTTTCCCTTTAAAGTGTGTTGATCTGTAAATCACTCGGGTTGTGAGCAGTTCAAATGACTCATTTCCAGCTGCAAAGCCTCACTTGTTTTTCTTGTCAAAATCAAAATGACAGGATAAAAGTAAGAGAAAAACTTCAAAGAAATATTTGCTCAAACAAAATCACAGGATTCACCATCTATCGGAAGGCATCTAAAGTGTAAAGAGTATCTAAAGAACTAAATTCTGTTTTCCTACTACTTTAATTTGGCAAAAATATCCAGATTACTTTTATAATCAGCCAAAATAACATTTAAGAAAGAAAAATGGAAAACTAAAAATCAGACACACAAAATAAATACATAAATAAATAAATAAAATGTCACTTTGCTCTGTGCTTATTACATCTTTTGATTGCCTAATTAATAAAAGAAAATGGTTCCGACTCTTAAAACTAATCTGTGCTGTAAAAAAAACAGGACATAATGTTTGTTTCAGAGGGATAATGTTTGCTTCTAATGGCAGCACAGATCTGGTAATTTTATTGTCAAAAGTTCATAATATTATCAAATCTGTTGTGTTTTCTTTTTGGCTACAAATAGCCTACATTTACAGATGGTGAACCCCCCCCCCCCAAAAAAAAAAAAAAAAACAAAACACAATGACAACAAAACCACTAATTTTAACCCCCTGCTGCCTCAGATATTTCACCCATCATCGGTGGTTGCATCAACCATGGTTGATGGAAAAACTAACCTATAGCCCAGCCCCATTGCACATCTTTTATTTTGTCAGTTTTTCAAGTTACATTTTCTTTTCTATTAAAACCTACTCACCCCTCACGTTTCTTCTTTATAAAAAGAGGCAGTGTAGAACGTGTAGAAATAAATAAAACATAGCATCTAGCACTGCCGAACGTCCTGTAAGAGTTTGTTAATTTCAGCCACCAGCTCGCTGGCATCCACCAGCTCGTGCCGGCTGTCGCTGCGTTTGCCTTGGAGGTGGCTGAGGACCGACTCAAAGTCGTCCTCCTCGTAGTTCTCGGGGATCTCCTCCATGGCTGGCAGCCACTTGGAGGAGGGCCCAGTGGCTGGGACTGGCACTGTGGCCGGGGTCAGGGACGGCTGCATGGCTTGGTTGACTAGTCCCGTCCCCAGAGGACTAATGTTAGCTTTAGGAGCGTGCCCACTGTTCTGGGGACTGTTTTTGGGTGCCTGGGACCCCTTGTGGCTGCTGCTCTGGGAGCTGAGCTTGATGTTGGGTTTGAGGGTGTGGTAGCTGCCGACCTGGTGCTGACCAGAAGCACAGATGCTGCTTCCTGGATTCTGGAAGTGAGTGTTGGCCGCCCAGGCTGCCACACCCTGCTGGTGAACGGATGGACTTGGCTTCCCCGGTAGGTGGCCTCTTCTGCGATCTAAAGACCCGGTCATGGGTACACTGACCCCACTCAGGCTTGTCCCCTTCTGGTTCTCATTGACCTGAATGTATGAATCCAGACCCTGTGGAAGCAGCCTCTGGAACACACTGCTCATCTCTGACAGCAATGATGTCGTACCACACAGATCTTCATCTCCTTCTTCATATGGACCTCCTCCCCCGCCCTCCTCTCCGCCACCATCATCCCCATCAAGGTCCTTACCGAAGGTGGAGAAGCTCTGGTTCCGGGCAGTGCAGGACTCGGTGCAGGATTGAGGGATCTTTTCCTGAGAGACGTCGGGGGCTTGGTGGGCTTCTTCCCCAGGAATGTAGAGGTTGCTTCTGTAGTCAGTGGAGGATGAGGCTTGTATGGCCAGGGGGGGCATCCAACACTGGTCTGAGTGACCCAGAACACGACACTCTTCTGTGCAAAGTTTCATGGCTGTGAAACAAAAGAGAAAACCTCATGAGTCATTGTTGGTGTTGTGAAGGTTTTATACAATTAAACTACAGTCCAAGGTTTTACCATTCAGAACAGAAAACTTTACAAAATATGATATTAACACAAAGTCTGGTCACCGAAACATCACATCTGCTTCCAAAAGATAACACAAAGTTAATGTATTTAAACCTCTCTATGAGTGTATGTATATGCAAGAGAGTGTGCAAATATGTATCTGTATGTGTGTAAGGCACTATTTTTTTGTAAAAGAATTATAAAGGCTATCATTTGCGTGTCTAGGGAAAAAATGTAAATACATGTAAAAGTAATCTAAATGTCTTCTGTGTATATATTGCTATTACTTTACCTATCGGCAAAACATTATTTTTATATGAATGCCCAATATAAGTATGCCATTTTATAACAAGTCTCACATTTACAACAAAACAATCTGTCTGAAAATCCGATGAAAATTGAGCAAGTTCTGGTTATTTTAATAGTAAATGCACCACACACATTCATGTTAAGAGTGGGAGAGCTCCCTGTACCAAGATGGCCGCCGTGTGACGACGTCAGTCTCCGTTGGCCAACAACGGGGACGATTTATCTAGTCTTTCTATATATATCTATGGTGGGGTGTGCCAAAAGGAGCGGCCGAGTTGACGCTGCGAACACTGGTGATGTAATTTTCATCATGAAACTGCGACAATCCGTGCCAACTTCGGCAGTTCGGAGGGAGTGGGAATTTGGCTTAAGTCAGTGTTTCAGGTGATTAGATATTTTCGTAGTGTTAGTGTTAGCTGCTCCACGCTAACTTTCACCTTTGGGTTCACATGCACACCTGATATTCGGAGTGCATCGCACTCAGGAATTTGTCATCTTCACGTGACACTAAGTGCAAAATGGGAATTATTAAATGCTGATAGTTTTTCTTGTTTGCATACAATACCATTTTGCCAAACCTTAGTGGCAACCATCTTGACTTGAATAATCAGCTGTTTCTGTAAACGTCTGAAAGTTTTACTCCAATCCATCCAGTAGTTAATGAGATTTTTTGCTTACAAACACACATGAAGACGCACACGAGCAACATTATCACAGCAGGGGGAAATAAAAGAAATATTTTTTCCCCTTTATAGTGTCTTATCTTAATGTTTGCCCGCCTGTTTCTGGGTGTTTGTCTTTTTCCTGGTGGAAGTCTGGCCTGATTAGTGAGAAAGGCGCTGCAGGAGGTTCTGCCTGTTACCTTCCAGTGTGTTTACCACCGAGAGAGCATTCAACCAGACCAATCAATGCCTATTATACATTCATTATAAATGCCCCGCATTTTCCCCTTTCAAGTCCCTCTTTTCAACATTCAATCTTCAAATAGAAAATCTCAGAAGAATAAATTAGACAAATCAAATATGCCAACTTAAACCCTTCATTAAAGAAGTGCACCGCTTTTCACTTGTGCTATTGAGGGACTTTATTATCCCCTCATTAACATGAAAGGAACATTTATAATACATCTTAGAGCAGATGAAAAGTGCATTTGGGTGCACTGGAAGGAAAAACATGCGTAGGCAGCGGCTGATTGGGTGCTCTGCTGATGAAAGGATAAAAATGAAAGATTTAACCCTTCTGATCTGTGAGTGAACATGAAAACAGACAGAATCAGACACACTAACTGAGAGCTTTATTGTGTGCCACTTTAAATAACTGACTCACTTGCCGGCTAATTATTTTACTACTTAGTTCTCAAGGCATCACAGATAAATCACCAATACTGCAGTTGTTTACTTTACAGATTGAATTTTTATATGTTTATATCAGGCAACAAAACTGAGTTGAAGAGTCGTACAGTTTTTGATTATATAGACTAGAATGTCCAGACTGCAAATTTTGTTAAATATATTGAAATAAATCATTTACAGGACAAGTTCACACAATGTACAATCTATAGAAGGTAATATTAGTAAGCTTATGGCCTGAGTTTAGAATGTTTAACCCAACTATGAGCCGTAGAATCTGTAGGTTTAAACAGATTTAACTGTCTGTTCGTAAGAGTTTGTAAAATATTGTTTCAGAATGGTTTTGGGTTAGTCGTTTTTCTTACACATCTTTTGAAATTGTGAAGTTTTTCACTGAATTGCTTTTGTATTTATTTTTTTTTTCAACAACCAGAACAGCCTTGGAGGTAGACATTTTGATTCCTGGTGTGAGCACTCCTATTGGTGGATGGTTTCCAGTGGTGGTGGGCACAGTTCCGCTAATCCGCTATTAGCAGAACAAATTTTAGCTTGTAAACGTTTATCGCTTTTAACTTCTGCTCAATTATTTGTTCTGCTCTAAATCTACTCATTTACCAGGATTTTTGTATTATAAACTTTCGGTCCAATAAAATTTACCAAAAATATTTTTAAAAATTGAGTCGAACAGATGAGATTGGTCAACGCAACAGCAGGGGCGCTATTGACTTACTACATGTCGAATGACAAGATGTGATTGGTCAACGCAGTGGTGGGAAGATGAAGTTTTCCATTCTGTTCCTGTTTTTTTTACTGTCTGTATGGAAGGTGAAGAAAACAAATAAGACCTCTATCAAGAGACAAGCAAAGAGCCTCCACAATTTAAAATCACATATTAGGAGGAAACACTGGTGCATGCCAGCAGGTTGGAGGGTTCAAAGCCTGTGTTTACCATGTGAAGGGCTGGACTTCTGTTTGTAACATCAGGGAGGCATTAAGGTAACATGCAATAACCATTCCAGCCTAAAATCATGTTGTTGTTTTTTTAGATGCTTGACACAGAGCGACACACATTACAAAAAACAGGTTTCCACACTCCCACAATGTTTATAAATGAGCTGAAATATGTTTCCTTTTCTGTGTGAAACTGATGTTTATGTCATTTATCCTGAATCAAAAAACCATCTATCTTCTCCTCACACATGCAGCGCTGCACAGCGGGTCGTGCACTTTGTGTGCCTGTCCAACCCATTCTCACTCCCAACTCGTCACATATTGACGCTTGGTCAGGTACCGTCTGCGTCCAGTCGGGTTATCTCCTTCGTCAGTTATTGATGAGATGAGACGGAGGAGGAGGAGCGCGTTGTTATATTTTTGAGAAGAGTAGGAAATGCATGACAACTACCGTAACCGTCCCAGGCCCTAAATTGAATGTCTATTAGCTCTATACATCCTATCCCTGACCCCAGTACCTAAAATTAACCATTAATCCTGATCCCTAATATTAACCACGGACCCCAATCCAAAGACCCCTATGTGGCGCAAACCCGGAAAAGCCGCGGGCATCAATAACTGACGCGAGGGGGTTACCCGCCGCGTCAAAACTGTAACTGACCAAGCGTCAATATGTGACGAGTCGGTAGTGAGAATGTGTTAAATTGTCGCATCTTTGTGTGTTTGTTATAGCAAATCAACAAGCATAGCTAAAAGCTAAGTGAACAGAAACTAATGCTTACGTTAGCAAAACTGTAGCTAACAGATGTTAAAGCCAAAATCAGCTACACAGTACCTAAATTTAGTAAAACTGTATATAAAGAAGCAAAATGTTAGCTAAAAACTAAAATTAGCATAAGAAGACAAGCACACAGGAAGTACAATAAAGGAAATTCAAGGAATTAAAGATGTATCAGTATATTTTATGGGATGCTTGTTTTAAATAAAGATAAAATGTTACTAAAAGAAAAAGAACATCATACTATGCAATTCTCAATCGAGCTCAACGTTTTAAATTATGAATGGTTAAAAAAAACACAAAATATGTCAAAGTATCTTGATTGTTAAAAAAATGGACCGAGGAAACATGAACCGAACGGGACGAGGCTGGCTGTGTTGCTCCTACATGAGTTGCAGCTTGTGGCACATTTAACAGACGGCTGAAGGCTTCATACTTGATGAAAAAAAAGTGACAAAACGCTGCTTTGAATCCCCCTGCTGCGATGGGAGCGGGGGTGGGGGGCAGGCTGAGCATACAGTGGGAGAATGGTGAGTTTTAAGGTGTAATTATATTCTTCAAGCCTTAATCAGGAGCAATACTCAGAGCTGACTCCACTGCACCTATTCACCACGTGGCAATTAAATGGCACTTTTTTTTCTATCAGAGAAGCCCGAGGACCCCGGCTACAATGGCTGAAAGTGAAGGTGGAAAAAAGCAAAGTGACTAATGAGCTGAGCTCCTTCACACCGCTGTAAAGGAGCAGGGAGGAGTGTTAGTGATGACACTGTGCCTGTCTGCCTCAACTTTAATTGGGATGTAGCTTGAGTTCAGTACTGAGTGATGGTTGTGTGGGAAGCTGACTGGAGCGAAGCGGCAGTGCAGAGAGATGGGCGGCACCATGTAACCTGTGGGATGTTTGCTAAAACACTGATGGAGACATTCTGAGGACAGGACCAAGTGCTTCTCATTCAACTCAAGTCCAAAACTTTGCAAGTATTTGATGCTTGAGGGGTGAAGTATTTTAAAGTCAGGTGGATTGATTAACATGTAAAGTTCTTGCTTTTTAAAGAAGTCGTGGACAGAGTAGAAAGTCAGCAGAAGGTTCTTTAACAAGAATACTTCATTCTAGAACTTGATTTCTGAATGGACTGATGGAGTAAGTTTGGTCAAAGCCAGCCCACCTGTGGTGAGTTTTTGGTTCCCAACGCGAGGTAACAGAGCCGTCACTCAACACATTAACACACCTAAGATCTGCTCAAAGCCTCTTTTGGTTCCACAATGCTTAATTTGGCCTAATAATCTGTGATTCATGAATGGGAGCCAGAGGGAGCATAAAGACGGACTGGTCTGTGCAGCTTCTTCACAGAACTGTTTTATGGAAGAGGGGCAGCTGAGAGAAGCCAAGGGTTGATGTAAAACAGAATCACCTGATATGGAGTTTTTCAACTTGTTTACAAGCTACATCACAATCATACAGAGGACAGATTCATCATTTCAGATTTTGTAGTCAAAAATATGTTTTAAGAAGATAGTTAAAGCTGTAAACATTGGTCTTTATTAGCTGCTAGTGGAGCAAGAACCAGCTCCCTGCAACCCTAAACAGAAAGAAGGAGGTTTGAACTCATAAATGTAGACAGACGGGCACGAGGACCTCATATAATAAAACCCACTGAAAACAAAAGAAATGAGGCGGCACAACTTACTAAACTATGGAGTCGACATAGGGAGGCACGTGGAGAGAAACCGGACTTGACATGAGAATCCATAATGTTCAACTGGTGAGCGGTTAGAAAGCGAATTATACTATGGACTGAAGCTGATGGGAAGAGTGGCTGCAGCTGTGACTAAAGAAGCCAGGGATGGGTGTGACTGGGTGTGGCAGACTGAGTGAGCAGAAAGTGGCAGAGAAGTGGGAGATGGCACAAGGTAAACACAAAAAAACTAACACAAGAATCATGAAACATAAACAAACCTAATCAGTAGAGACAACAAATTGGATGGATGGATGGATGGATGGATGGATGGATGGATGGATGGATGGATGGATGGATGAGGTTAGGAAAAGCTACATAAATATTAAGACTAGAGTTCTTTTCTCAGTCTAAGGCTCGATGAAGGGGATGATGGTAAATGATTGGAGGGTTTTTGAAATGCATTGAAAATGGGGGCGGAGTTAATGGTGGTGGGTTGGGGACTGGGTTGTACCTGCATGCAGTCTGTGCTGCCCACTGGAAGAATATAGGTCAGTAAAGGCCTCACCAAGGAGCCTATCCATGGGGGACTCTCTGCCAGGGTCATAGTCACTGTCCCCAGCTTCGCTGTCTCCACGACCGCTGTCCTTCAGGCTGAACTTGTCCATCTCATTCAGGGCATATCTGCACAGAACCAGACAGGTTTGATGCATTGTTCACAGTAGTAATATTAAAACCATGAAACATACCATATAACTGATGGATGAAAAGGAAGTGTGTGGTCAAAGGTTCATTGGTCTCTGTGTCCAACAAGTCTTCACTGTTAACTGGTTACTTAAAGTTAGGAACTGTCTTGAAACTTGTAGTTGGAAAGGTTCTGTTTTTACATTTAGATGCTTTATGTTTTATAACAAGGCAGTGCTTCTGAATTTACGTAGCATTAGCTAACCTAGCATTAGATGAGTTTATTCACAAACCAACGTCCACAGCTTTGGGATTTTTTTTTTTCCTTGTAAAATCATATAACCTCAATAATTAACTTTACAGTTATTTTTAATGAAATAATAAGAAATTACTGTATGTAGTAATTGTTAAAGAGCTGTTAATGTTATGTAATTCATATTTTACGTTATTTTATTCCACCATAATTTGAACATAGAAATATTATTGTGCACCAATGTCTCTTTTTTTAAGGTTTAATTGGAGGTTTAAGCAAACTAGTTTTAATTACATTATTTTGAATTACATTTTTTTTAATTGATTTGATTTTAACCAAATATATCTGAGTGATAGTAAATAGAAACATCTTCAAACTGACACAATTTATTAAAATAAAATGTTGTAAAAACAAAGAAAAATAGACAAAACATTTCTTCGAACTTTCAATTATAAACAAATATCAAGAATGTGTAAAAAAATTAAAATTGTTTGAAATCTAACTTGTTTGTTTTGGCAAAATTTACAATATCTGTTACATTTACATAATTTTAAGTAAAACATATTGGTTATAATCTACTGAAATAAACTAAGTGTAGTTTTTACAGCTATTGTATTTTTTTCAACAGTTTGTTTTCACAGTGAAATTAACTACTGATGTAAATGTAGCTGACGGGGTTTAGTGGAAGTGCACTAAAAACCAGAGGATGGTGCAGAAGGTGGTGAAAACTGCTCAGAGCATTGTTGCAGACTCACTTCCTGCCAGTGAGGATGTATACAGGAAACACTGTCTCAGAAGAGCAATAAGGGTTTGAAATGATTTCTGCCATCCAGCACACAGACTATTCACCCTCCTGCCCTCCGGGAGGCGCTACAGGTGCATTTGGACCAAGACCACAAGATTCAGGAACTGCTTTGTCCTCACAGATGTCTTCCTGCTGAAGACGCCCCACAACCCCTCTGGACTGAACTTTTCTCTAAATCTCTGCCACTGATGACTGTGACATCATTTTACCATTAAATGCTCTTTTTATAAGCTGTGTTCTGTGCATAATGTCACATTAGCTCAGTCTACATTGACCTAATCTGTTCCTATCTGTACATACATGGAGCAAGAAAAAATTATATAATCATACTTTTTACTGTACATATTTCATATCTCAAGGTTAAGTGTTGCTTATTAAGCACTTCTGAGTTAGATGTATTCTGTTGCCTTAAACCTGTGATATGCAATGACAATTAAATTTAATCTAATCAACTTTGAAACACAAAAATGCGGGTAATCTTACTAAAAAAAGTTGTAAACAGAAACATTTGACCACTTCTGTAAATTCTATTTACCAGCTTAATACTTGATTAAAAGTTAAATATTCATCATAGGGAATACTTTAATCTGTTCCATATTCCTGTAGTTTGACTACTAATCAGAAAGCTACTGGTTACAGATATAATGAGCTACTGGATGAGAAAGTATCAACAACCTAAAAAAAAAAAGCATAGGGTTTTGTTGTGATATCACAGAGGTTCTCATTTGGACTTTACCTGTAGCTTCTGGTGTATTTGTTGCCCCTGAAGCTTGGTCTAGGCTGGTACTGGCCCTGATGGAGCATGGACAGAAGCTGTGAGACTTGCTACAATCCCCAGAGAAACAAAGAAAAAAGACAAAAAAAGACAAAAATAAAAGGAAAAAATGAAGAGGGGAAATGAATGGAGTCAAATAACCAAAACCACAAGACAATGTTGGGAGGTAAGAGTGCAATACGAGGAAGGACTAAATGATAAAGAGGTGACATGAATCTGTGATTTGCTGCTGAATGTGATGGTCAAAAAAACACAACAGGGAGGACTGAGAATAACCAAACATGGGACTGACAAATAAAACTCAAAACAAAAATCAAAAGAATTGTTTTAAGTACATCATTTCAGTGTTTTTTTAATTAAACTTTAAAATTTTTTATTTTTGGCAAATGATACTTTCAAATTAAAAATCCAGTTTAAGAGAAAATGTGTAAGAGAAAAAAAGCAGACATCTTACCTCTACAGGAGGTGTGGCGTGGGCCAACTCCAGGGCAAAGTTCTCTGGCACATGATTGGAGGAGATGGTGACGAGGCTGTTGAGTGACTGCCGGCTATGATGGCTCTGCCTGCTTCCCAGAGTGCCTCTCTCAGGTGTGGGGGAAGGCAAGGGGGAGTGTGGGTGAGATCGAATAGGTAAGGTTCCATTGACGGTGGGGACCAGGGTAATGTCTGTCTTATGGATCTGCCTGGCAGGCTTCTTGGGGTGGTTCTGATAGCTGCTTTCTGCCACACGGCAGTTGTAGTTGTGCCTGGGGTCTTTCTTCTCCCGGCTGCAGCGGCTGGTTGCGAACATCACCATGACAATTAGAAGCAGAGCACAAACAGCACAAAGAGAAATGATGACGATGAGAGACAGATCAAGTGAAGCCTGGCTGGAGCCGGTAGGGTAAAGAGGGGGCATATCCATGTTTTCCTGCAGGGTGAGCCTGAGGAGGGCTCCTGTGGTTAACCGGCTGGTGCCTCTGTCCTGTACTTCCACTCTAATCTCCATCACATCCCGTGAAACCTGGTCCAAACTGGCATTGGTTCTGAGCTCGCACCGCCGAGCGTCCATCACAAACAACCCGTCTTCGTTCCCGCCAACAATGGCACAGCTCACCTCTCCATTGGCACCAGAGTCCCGGTCGGTGACTTTAAGAGCCGTTACCAGCTGACCAGGAGATGCATACTTCCACACAGGAAGCTCAGCTGTATGATTCCTGAGAGTAGGAGAGTGAATAAGGGGTGGGTTGTCATTTTCATCCAGAACTGTGAGCAAGACAGTAGTGTTGGCTGACAGAGCAGGGTTCCCCCCATCACGAGCCTGAACTGTGAAGGCTATCCGGCTCACATCTTCGTGGTCAAAGCTGCGCAAGGCATAGATGGCACCATTTGAGAGGTCGATGGTGACGTAGGTAGAAATGGGGCTCTCTTTAATCATAGCGTCCACAATGGTGTAGGTGACTTGACCATTTGTCCCCAAATCTAGGTCTGAGGCCACCACTGTCATTAGGTAGGCCCCAGGAGAATTGTTCTCAGATTGAAAAACCTCATAGCGGTTCTTCTCAAAATGTGGAGGATTATCGTTTTCATCCAGCACCTGAACCGTGAAGTGTTTGATGGTAGACAGGCTTGGGGAACCCCTGTCCTCAGCGATAACAGTCAGGCTGTACTCTGACCTCTTCTCCCTGTCGAGCGAGACGTTGGTGAGGATCATGTAGTTCTTCTCGTGGGTCTTCTGGAGCCTGAAGTGGCCGTGGCCATGCAGCCTGCACACCACTTCTCCATTGAGGCCAGCATCATTGTCATCAACACGTACCAGAGCTATGAATGTGTCCACCGGTGCCCCTTCAGAAATGTACGCTACTTCCTCTTTGCCTTGAGTCATTAAATTGATGTTTATTTCTGGCTTGTTGTCGTTGACATCGACCACTTTCACCACTATTTTACAAAGTCCGGGGATAGAGTTTGGACCTAGGTCCTGAGCCTGGACATCTAGCTCATATGACACAGTGGTTTCATAGTCAACTTTTTTAATCAGAGTTATGTGTCCATTTTGTGGGTTTATCTTAAATGTTTCCAGGATCTTTGGTGAAACATGGCTACTGAAAGAGTAGACGATTTTACCATTTGTGCCCTCATCTGGATCTGTGGCGTTTAAATCGATGATGAGGGTCCCGAGAGGAGAGTTTTCCAGCAAACTGATGACATAAGCCTGTTCATCAAAAGCAGGGCTGTTGTCATTGGAATCTGAGATACTTATCTTGAGTAAAGTGGACCCTGATTTGGGGGGGACACCATTATCTGAGGCCGTGAGCTGTAGTTGGTAGCTGGACTGGACCTCCCGGTCCAGTTCCCTCATAACCACCAGCTCTGCGTACTTGGCCCCGTCCGTCCTGGTCCTCACGTCGATCTTAAAGAAGTTGTTAGGTGTCAGGGAGTAGGTGTGGAGGGAGTTCTCACCCACGTCTGCGTCCACGGCGCCGTCCAGCGGGACGCGCGTCCCCACCGACGCGCTCTCGGAGATCTCAATAGGCACGATGGCGCGTGAGAAGTGTGGGGAGTTGTCGTTGATGTCCAGCACCTCCACCTCCACATGGAACAGCTGCAGATACTCCGTGGGCAGCGTCACCACGTCGAACTCGATGGAGCAATTCAGGTTTTTCTCGCAGAGTGTCTCGCGGTCTATTTTGGTGCCGATGCTGATCTCTCCGTCCTCCTCGCGGACGGACAGCAGCGGTGCGCTGCCCCGCTGCATGGCGCGGAACCGAAAGCTCAGGGAGCCGGGCAGCTTGGATAGAACCCCGGACACGTCCTCCTTCAGACGGGCGATAACGGTCCCCACTTTCTGCTCCTCATAAACTTTGTATTTGAGGGTTTTTCCCGCGGCGCCCTGCAGAGAGGCGAGCAGCAGCAGCAGCTGAGCCGCACAGAGAACAACTCCTCTGGTTCCGATCACTTTTGGCCCCATCTTCTGTGCGCGCGCTGTGTCGATGACTTCCACAGAGGAAGAGGAGAGGGGACGATATATCCTCAAAAGTATGGCATGTTAAATCCACAGTCACTGCGCGTTGACAGAGGAAACAAACAAACAAACAAAAATAAATAAAGAGAAACAAGAGGAGAGCGCACAGACTGATCCGCGCGCTGCTCCTGCAGACCGAACTGTTGCCTCTGTCTCCTCTCCTCAGTGTGTGTGTGTGTGTGTGTGTTGGGCTGAATGGGAATGTGTGTGTGTGTCTGAGCAAAGAAAGGAAGGCGCAGCTTTTCCCCAGTCTGCACGTGACACCAGGGAAGAGAGAGAGAGGAAGGAAAGAAAAGCTGGAGCGTGTGTGCGCGCGCGTGCGACCTGCTCTCCTTTCTCTCGCCGCCTGCCCCGCACCCAACGCACGCACGCGCACAGAGCCCCTCCCTTCCTAAATCAGCGGAATGGCCTCCTTGGAGCAGCGCAGGAGGGACTATTCATGGAGCGTCACTTTCTCCCCCCACATGGAGCAGAATCACCTCTGAATTAAAAGTGTGTCGCAACAATGAGGCCAGAAAACTTATTCGGGTTCTGGCACTTTGACACCCCCTCACACCCCCATACCCCACTGACCCCGGCAGACTTCCTTTGTTAGGCTTGTGTTCGCAGCGTCTGTCAGCTCCATCTTTAGTCACTTCCAGTTCAGAAACACACGAGGAAGAAAAAAAAATAACTCCCTGACAGACCAGGACATAACAAATAAAACTCATGAAATCCGTGATTATTATGTATCTACAGATGATCCTGATTTAAGAAAAAAGTTTCATAAAAAAGCTATATGTTGTAATTATTGTCTCACAGATACAAATGAATCCACAGAATCATGTTGGTATTTAAAGGAATATTTATCAATCATGGAGCACAGAGTGGAGAAAACAACATTTTCCTTAATTCCAGGCTGGCTAATAACTAGCCTAAACCTGTTTTCTTACATATATATGTAAAACAATTTCAAAAATAAAATAATATTAACTTCTCCTGACATCATTTCTTTAGTTTGTTGCTGTTTTCTCAAGTGGCACAGCATTAAAAACATAAAAACAGGTCAGGTTCTGTTCTGGACATCACTGCATGGATTCCACTTCCACAGTTCATCATACCATCCACAAATGCTGCTTAAAGCTCTATCATGCAAAGAAGAAGCCACCATCCAGAACCTCTGTCTTCTTCTCTGAACCAAAGATCTTTTAAAATGGACCAAGGCAAAGTGAAGAATCGTTTTGTGATCAGAAGGATCCAAATTTTAAGCTCTCTTTAAAAACCACAGCTGTCATGTTCTCTGTATTAACTTCTCTAATGGTATGGGGGTACATCAGTGCCACTGGCATGGGCAACATTTGGAAAGGTTCCATCAATGCAGAAACATACAGAGCCAGTACTGGTCTGATCAGGTCCTGGACGTTCACAGACTGAAGAGGAGATGCTTCACAGTGAGAAATATTTAAGATATGTTGCTGCTATCAAATTCAAAATTATCTTAACTTTTTTTTCTGCAAATGGTAAAATTTCTTAGTTTTAAACATCTGACATGTTCTCTCTGTTTGTATTAACATTCTTTTTTTGTACATTCAACAGTTATTTTCTAAAAGTTTCAATAAAATCTGTAGTAGTTCATGAGATGTTTTGCTAACAGACACACAGACAGGGGCAAAACATCATTAACCATTTTGGGCAAAAATAAACCTCGGATGTTGGTTAAAACATTCCTCACTGATGAATCTGTCTTTAGTTAAAGTGATTCAGCTGAAGCCCC
>JARVJO010000269.1:24655657-24668846 GCA_031762555.1 Cynodonichthys magdalenae
TTCATCCGAGGGACACGAAGGTTTGATTAAAGCCCAGTGTCTCTTGGGGAGAGCAATGGGCCCACTTATGAGGCCCCTGCTCACCTGGGTTGTACCCATCCCCAATTATCATAAACCATAAACCAAAGTACAAATACTCAGAAATTCTACTTAAGTACAGTAACAAAGTATTTGTGCTTATTTACTTTAAAACTATGCATGCCTGCAACTAAGTGTTCACTGATTGCAGTTTTCTGGCTGATTACGATATTTAGAAAGTCTGACATGCTGATTCAAATTTTGGCTGATACCAATTTTTTAATAGCTGACATTGTCCAGTGTTATAAGGTTACAATACAATTTTAATGTTCCAATCTTATTTTATTAGAAAACATTGAACAATACATTTGACACAACACAAAATTGTTTTAACTGGACATTAGGTAGTGCTCACAGCAGAACAAAAGGGGACAGTGGCTAATTTTCAGACCTTTGTGGAGGTAGATGAGAAGACAATATTTCCCCTAATCTTACCCAAGTATTGGCCGATCTCCCAAAATTAAGGAAATCACTGCAGAGAAATCGGCCAGCTGATTTATTGGTGCACCTCTACATGCAAAATCGCAAAGTGCCAAAATATTAATTAGTGACAGATTATCTGACAATTAACACACAATACAATTTGGACCAACCCTAATGGTCACCGACATCTGTTGACAGCTCTTTGGTCTAACCTATGGTGATGGAGGTTAAAACTGGTTTTGTGGACAGGTGGGCTTCATACAAATGACTTGAGATCAGTAGTTTCTGAAACTGACTGGCAGGCTGTAATCTGTTGGTGATGGCACCTAACCAGTCTGCAGGAACCAGGACTGCAGCTGCACTGTAGTGGATCAGATCCTTATTTCACTCAATGATTTAATAACCAGTTTTTAGTTTTCACGTTCTGTGTTTTTCTGATTTTTATTTGATTTTCTGTCTCTCTCCATCAAATTAAACTTCCACAAAATTATATAAAAAAGCAGCAGGTTTTACTCCGTGTAACAATCAGTCACTTCAATGACAGTAGTAAATCTTTATGGTTTGACAAAATCTTTATTGTATGAATTATTCTGAAGTGTTCACAGTGCTCAGGAGACAATTATAAGCAAAATAAAAATGATCACATATCTGAACCATATTGTTAAATATAGATGACTTTTACAGTTGCTTTTACATTTTCATGACATTTTTTAAAACAATAGAAGCTGCAGTAGTTACAGAGTTTGTACAATGTTTTATAAGACTGAACTGTATCACAGCTTGAACAGTGTCTGTGACACTTAGGAAATATCACTTAGTGACAAATAAACAGTGTTAAAAAACAAATTGGCTCCAGGTTTGACACAGCATCTTTTCTTGTGGTTTAGTTCCAGCTGATTTAAGGTCAGAGGTCACCTCAGAGAGGAATGACCAGATGTCCATTTGTCTGTTGGGTAGATATTGTCTTCAGTGATCACCTTTATTTCACTCATAACTGTAAATGAGCGTGTCGCTGCCGCAGTGTGGTGCAGCTGTAACCAAACAAAGCATCTACACACCAAATGTCTCAAGTTTATCAGGAAACCAATAACTTACACACACACACACACACTCCAATATATACAAGAGGAAACGGACATGTTAGGGTCAACACTGCTCCGAGTACACAGGATGTTTAAGGTCTTTTCAGGTAGATCATAAGGTGTAGCGATGGGTAATTTAAGCAAAAAACAGTTTTTAAATTCACCCAGATTATTCAACCTCTCATCCTCCGAAAACCACCACACATGGTTCATTCATGGAGCTGAGCTGAGTCAGCACAACAAACAGCTTAACAAGTGCTACTCTCTATTATTTAGGCCTGTTTCTTGGTTTTATTTTACCTAAAGACTGTGTCCACGTGGTTGTGGTGAATTAACACTCTTGCAGGTGGATTGAGAGCAACGTAGAACTTCTACGTCTTGTCATAATAAACATCAAGCCCACAAAAGTTGAAATATGTGGACACATTGGACACTTTCATTTCCAGACTCCAGCAGGGAGGGAAAGGTTTTCATTAATGTTCAAATCAGTTCTTCATAACAACTCAGTATTTTAAAACGATTGTTCAATAAAGTGATAGAAAACCAGTAGGCTTTGATTATTTGGTGCAACAATAAAGAATTTCTGCTCGGATCTGTTTAAGACGAAGTTATTGTTCACCAACTTTGATTTGAACACATTTATGTCAATCCTGTCTGCTGGGGATCTTTGGTTCCTTTCTTCAATGTGGACAAGCTGAGCTCACCCATGAACAGCACATTGGCAGAAACAGTTCAGATTTGTATTTTATTTTGAAGGATGGGTGTTGTGTCGACTAGAATCACTCTGGTAGGAAATAACTTGTCACTACTAGGTGCTGATGTAAATATTAACTAGGATTTGAATATTCAACAATCACTGCTTATCCCTAAATGAATGAAGTGTGTGTGTTGTAGTGTGTGTGTGTGTCCTGCAGTGAATGATGTGTGGAACCTCATGCCTCCTCCTCAGATGAGGAGGTCATACCATCGCTCTCTGGTTCCTCAACAGTGACTGCAGGTGGTTCCTCCACAGCCTGGGCTGCTTCTTCCACAGCGTCAGAAACTTTGGCAACTTCCTGTGCCGCTTCTTCCACTTCCTGTGCAACTGCCTCCACTTCCTGTGCAACTGCCTCCACTTCCTGTGCAACCTTGACTACCACCTGAGCAGCCTCTGCGACCACCTGAGCAGCTTCCTCCACTACAGTCTCTGTCTCAACAGCTCCAGCTTCTTGGTCTTGTCCTGGAAAACAAAATGTTAACTTAGTGAAGTTTCCAGTGACTGCATCCAACTGTGAGTTATCATCTACTCTAACAACCAACAAGCAGCAGTTTTTAGGATTATCCAGTTGTCTGTGGTGGGTACAAACAGTACATGTAGTACAAGTAGTAGGCTTTTCTTTGTGTAACTGTACTAAAGTTACCAGGATTCGCCAACTCATCCCTCATCCTGACTTATAAAGTGCAGTCTCCTCTAACGGTAAGTCTTTTACATGAAAATATACATCCATTAATATACACGAGTAAACTAAAACAGTATGACGGGAAAATGAGGCAGCATGAGGATCTGAACTGCGAGGTCAGCTGTGATGAGAACAAGTAGCTCTGTGAGATGTTCCTCACCAACCAAAGTACTGAAAACACCAAAACTGGTGACTCAACAGGGAAGATGAAGGTCCATGATGGTCATGTGGAGTGAAGACTGGCCTGTAATATCTTATTCAACAGAAGAGCTGTAGCTGGGATGACGGTTACTACTGGTTGTCAGAACCTGAGAAGTGAAGAATAATCTTTACTACTTTCTTGACTGCTTAGAGGCGTGTCCACAGCAGTCCACACCCACTTGGTCCTTCTACAGATCATACCAAGATGCCCAGAAGGCATTTCAGTCCTACATGAAAGGCCTAAACTGGGAACCCAAAACTGTGCCAGAAACCTTGTTGGTCATCAGAACCACTCCACAGTGGAACCAATAGTCCTTAGAACGGTTTGGTCTTCAAACGCCTAGTGTTACAAATTAACCACCCCCACCCCAGAAACTGGATAATACTGCAGAAAAGTTTTAAGAATGGTTTAAAAAACGCAAATCCGACCGAGGCGTTGACTTTGCCTAAACCCTCTGCAGATCTCAGTTCCATCAATATCTGTGGGATGTTCTTAAAGAACCGGCTACTGATGAGTCAAACAGAAATCCATGCCTGGACCTGGTTTTGGGTGGTTGGAGTTGTTAGGGCTGACCATGCCTCAATGTTTGATAGAAAGAACCACTGTTTTTTGTTTTTAACTGTTGAATACTCTTCTCAGCACTGGCTCATGCAAACACCTGTACAAAACAACACAAGATGACAAACTGCATGCAAACAGACAGGGAGGATAACGGGGAGGGGGGTCAGATGCAGGATAGAAAGGGTCAAGTGAAATCTCGTTTCTTACCAAGTTTCTCTAACAAGTTACGGTTTCTGGAACTTTGAAATTGAGTCTGACAGTGAGACACACCAGTCAGAGATTCTTCTTCCATTTTCTTCACATTAAAGCACAAAGAACACAGACAGGCTTTGGAGGTGAACCTTTTAATGACTGCTGTGAAATTCTCAGTAAAAACCTGTAAACATGTTACCCTGAATGACTTTATGTCCATTAAATATTTATTATAACCGACAAGTTTCTCCACAAAAACAGAACAACTCCATTTTAACTACAGGGCTGTTCGTCATTCAATAAAAGCAGTCAACATTCTCCAAAAGGTCCTTCAGAGTTCTGTCCACAGGTTCTAGGGTGAGCAGAGGACTCTCTCTTAGGAGGACAGGAGAGGAGAAAAGGAGGAGGAGAGACCAGTTCTAGGACGAGTATCCTTATCTTTAGCATTACGCTGAAAAGAGTAAAGACACAAAGAGTTAGAGACTGAAGGAGGAAGTGCAGCTGTTCTGTTTAGTTCACACAACAAATCTGATTTCATCCAGATGCTGTGAGTGAAGCTACATACAGGCGGTAAAAAGAAATGAGCTGCTGAAAAGATGAGCGGTTTGTCTTCATGACTTGTGTTTAATAACATTAGAGGATATGTTAAAGAACAAAAAGCCAGCAGATGGTTTGTGTCTGTGTGTGAAGTAAACAATGAAAGAACAAAGTTGTACTGACTGATCAGAGGAAACATCTGGCTCAATTTAATGATGACAAATGAGTTGAATGGATTAAAATGACATTAAAACTTAAGTTGCGTGATCTTTTAGAGAGACTCCTGTAGTCCTTTATAATTCTCCCGTGACCTTTAACCTGACATAGAGTTCAAGACATCCATTTCCTCCTATTCTTATTAAAAAAGATTGATATTTAAATGGACCCCATTCAGTCTGGAGGAAAACTCACTAAGACGTAACAAGATAAGCTCAGTGAGACGACTGTAGCGTCTTGGTGAAGTTCTATTAAGAATGCAGTTGGCTTCCTGTTACACATGATAGGAAAGTAATACAAATCTATATTTATTTGTTAGTACCCTTCAATAATAATGACATCAAACATCTCCATTTCTGTGTAAGCAGTCCAGGGGCCTCATGTATCAAAAAGCGCGCAGCTTTCACACTAAAAGTTGGTGTACAGACAAAAGTGAAAAAGTATGTACAGTACGTACAGAAAGATTTCGATTTATCAAACAACATGTCCTTTCATTCATACATCTTAGTGCATGTGAAACTGAGCACACGGGACACCTCCTGGCACACCTCCATTTAAATATGTACAAGCCTGGTCCACATCCGGGAAAATACCGTTAGTGGGTCAGGGGTTAGGACTATTGTATAAATTGAGTATAAACTAGGTTTGGTCCCAGTATGTAGCTGTGAGGCCGGTTTTAGGGTCCGGTACGTAGATGTGAGGTCGGTTTTAGGGCCCAGTACGTAGCTGTGAGGTCGGTTTTAGGGCCCAGTGCGTAGCTGTGGGGACGGGTTTAGGGTCCGGCCAGTTCTGCATGTTTTACTTGTTTCTCTGCTCCAACACAGCTGATTTGAATGAATGGTTGATTATAAGGCTTCTGTAGAACTTGAAACAGGTCATTCAATGACTGAATCGGGTGTGTTGGAGCAGGGAAAAAAGTAAAACATGCAGAGCTGTGGCCCTCAAGGACCAGGATTACTTCTGGTTTAGGGTAAGGGGTCAGGGTTTAGGCAGTAGATATGAGAGGAAGTCAATGCAAAGTCCCTATAAAGATAGCTGCACAAGTCTGTCTGTTTAAAAAATGTTGAGCCACAGGTTCATTATAATGAGCTGATTTCATTCCCGTTTTATTTCTTTCTGATACAACACAGAGCCAGTGAGCGGTGGAGGATTAATCTACAGATTACAGAGGGAATATTAAAAATAACTGCAACTGTGTAGCTTGTTTAAGAATATTTAACCCCGATTTAACCTCAAAATTGGTAAAATTAGTTGATTCAGTTTGTGTGTGTGCGTGTTTGATACAAGGAAGGCGTAAAAGTCGCTGAAAAAATGACAGAACAGCAACTGTTTTGTTAGTTTTAAAAATATTGAGCCGCAGATTCGCTTTAATGAGCTGTTTTCGTTCTTTTTTTTTTATTTCTGATATGACGCACAGCCAGTGAAAGGTGGAGGTTTAGTCTACAGATTTATTATCTAGGAAATATTAAAAATGACACAGAACAGCAGCTGTGTAGCTTGATTAAAAAACATTTAACCACAAAATCGGTCAAATGAGTTAATTCAATTTGTGTGTGTGTGCGCTTGATAGAAGAAAGACGTAAGTGCGGCTGGAGAAATGACAGAACAGCAACTTTGTAGTTAAGTTTAAAAAATATTGAGCCACAGGTTCGCTATAATGAGCGGATTTCGTTATGAGGTTATTACGTGTTCATTTATGTGCCTTCAGAGGAACATAAAGCTGTTGGAGATAGTTTTGTAGTTTTTATCTTTAACATCTAGAATCCTGTTTCTGAGCTCCTGACACAGATCTGATCTGAGGTTTTTCTTCTCTCTGCTTCCTTTCATTTCATTTATGGCTTGTGTTTTGTTATTTATTTATTGATTTTTTTTTGTATATACATTTTTCTTTTGTTTTATTGACCGAGTAAAAATTAAAGAAAAAAAAATCTTCTCTTGTCCAGGTTCAGAGTGCTGAACACAACCCCACCAAACAACCCAGTGGCTCTTTGTTCCTTTAAACAGGCTGAGTGATGAAGGTCTTATAAATATTTAACTCAGCCATATTTCTGGATGTTCTAGATGTAACAGGGTTGTTATCCAGCATGAAGGGGTCTCAAACTGATGTTCAGTCTACTGCTGCTCCTCTGCTACCAAACTATGTGTTAAACATCAGAGAGGCTGTTTGATGAGACTGAGCAGAGCTCTGCAATCTGTAGATCAAAGACACGTCTCTTTATTACAGCTGCTCCTTTTCATTTCCACACTGCTGCTGAACTCTGCAGGGATTTATGCATTTACTTCATCTGCTCTGTTTGTTTTATGACCTTAGATCTGTAAATGTATTGTGTTAAAATGTATTTAAACACTGATCAAACTACCAGGATGGATTTAAAAAGCTAGAGTCTGTTGCTACATTTTTCAGCTGTGTTATCTTTAACTTCCTGTTGGTGTGATTTGATGTGAGAGCGGCAGGTGGAAGCATGCTGTGGTCAGATGGGTCCAGTGTTTGGAGCTCATGCTGATGAGTCAGGGTTACAGAGAGGAAAACACAGCAACGACAATACTCACCCTCATCTTCATCCTTACCTGCAAAACAAACACAAACATGACCGTTAGTGCCTCACAGCTGATCAGCAGGTTAAAAACAGCCGAAGGAAGCAGAGCGATTTAGGTTTTTCTGCTGCTTCACCCAACAGATTCGTTCACTTCAGGGTTAAACAGAAAACCACCAACAAAGGGTGGTAAAACACCCAATATTTTATTTTACTCTTTCCCTTCAGTAAGCTGCCTACAGACCCATGACACGTCTTTAAATAACCTCAGTGTAAACATTTCATTTAATGAGGAAAAAGAAAAAATGAATAAATAAATATATTGGATCTAAAGATCCTTTGTCTAAGCTAACAATATACTTTATAGTGGCACTGACCAGCTGTTCATAGTTGGGATCAAACAGATCTCTGTCCCACACAAGGTCAAACTAAACCTACAGGAAGGTTTCAGGCCAGAGACTAGGTTCGAGGAGGGGGGGGGGGGGGGGGGTCCAATTATAATCCTGGAGGGCCACCATCATGTATGTTTTACTTGTTTTCCTGCTCCAGCGACCCAGATTCAGTGACTGAATTACCTCTTCAGGTTCTGCAGAAGCCCGCTAACGACCCATTCATTCACATCAGGTGTTGGAGCAGAGAAATGCAGTACAGTGGACCTCCAGGACCAGGACTGGACACCCCTGAACTTGATCCAAACTCTAAAGAAACCCTTGATCCCCCACCAATCTCAATCCCCTATTCCACGTGTCAAACTCAAGATCCACGGGCCAGACGTGGCCCACTACTGCATTTGTGGGCTGTGAGAGCTTCAAATATGTACTGTCTTTAAAATAAGCTGCTTTGACCATAATCTCCCATAATTAGTGTTGGGCGGTATACCGGTTCCTACCAAAAACGGGTTTTTATTTTTGTTTTATAAATTAAATTTTCTGAATTCCGGACATATGGTTTAAATAGCCTGAACTGGTTCGAAATGTTTCATCGTGCGGAAACAGGAGGGAAACATCGACACAGACTGAGGTTCAGTAAAAGAAAAAAAGTCAAGAAATAGTTTGTGTTGCAGAAAGAGCAACTTCAGCTGGGTGGTTTGATAATCAATAAGCAACGTTTGTACATTTTATTACCAGCTGAATTGTGATGAAAAGAAAAATGCAGTCAAATACCATGATAAAGGTATAATGGTTGAAAATACCATGATTAGTGCTGGAAATAGATTAAAAATTTTAATAGAGATTAATCTCAAGATATTTTTACAATTAATCTCAATTATTTTTTTAGAAACGATAACACTACTATGGCTGTATGTTGCAATACATGTGTGACACACTCTACATTTTTATTTTATTTTTCATTTTAACTTCTTATTGCTTATTGTATTTTTTTCCTGACAACAGGAGCCTCATTTATCTTTTATTCCTCATAATACTCATTTGGAATGACAAAATAATTCTTGAATTCTTGATTTAATTTCATTATTCTGCACAAAATTTAACTGACTCAAACATGTTTAGAGCATTTTAGGTACTATTTTATATAAAAAAAGGGGGCAATGCATTCTCAAAAACTCTAAACGAATAAGGCAAAACAAGCCAGTCTTACTATTTTCCTTTTTTTCTCACACACTGGTCATCAGAACCTCCCTCTGTTTGTTTACCCTGGTTTTAAACTGAAGTGATAGTTCAGGCACGACCTGCTTCGGTGATGAGACAGTTTAGTGTTGCAGCGCTTACAGATGACTTTACTTCATTCAAGCCCACCGCTGGGAAAAGTTTTAAAATAAAAAATGCCCTGAAGAATCCGGCGGCTTCAGGAATGTTTTCTCCCTGCTTGCAGCTCCGGTTCATGTGAGCGGCTGCAGCGCTCAACAACAAAGGCTCTCATTGGATGAGACGCGCGATGAAGATTATCTAAAGCCAATAGTGATCAAGACCCCGCCTCAACCCCTGGGTTTGTGTGTGTCTGTGTGTGTCGTTTTCATAGGCAGCCCAGAGAACAGAGATCAGACTGAGAATTATAAAGAAACTGCTGTAACAAAATTATCGCCGTTAAGCGTCGGCTGCGTTAACGGGAGAACGCGTTAACGTGCCCAGCACTAACCATGATAAAAAATTTGGGTCATACCACTCAGCACTACCCATAATGCATGTCAATTATTTTACACATAAAATAGCAGCAGGGTTCAAAAGTTTTCAGAAAAATTTGCAGTATAAAATATCCATTTTGTTGCATTTTCTCTGGCTATTTCCCAGTTGTAATAGGAAGTGGGAATTTCCCACTTACAAGATGTGATTTTAAACTGGAACATCCCTTCAGTGGGAATTCCTTTTGGAAAGTTCCGAATTCAAGACGGCAGCTACTTTCCACAACTCAACAGTGAGTAAATCTTTCTTCTTTTACTTTTAATAGTATTTCTGCATTTTTTTATTTCACATTTAGTCAGTCACACTCATAGTACTTTTCAGTGTTTATAAGAGGATGAGTGTTAAATCACTGTTTCTATGCAGGAAATACCAGGTAGAGCTTAGTTAGTTTGTTAGCGACGCTCAGATGTAGCAATGAGACAACGAAATGCAACGTTTTCATGTTTAGTTTAAGTTAAACATGAAAAGTTGAAGTTAACTACAACTGGCCCTTTGAGGGCCTCCATGATGCCAATGTTTTACACTTTCACAACAAAAGAAAGACTCCTTTCAGTTTGGGAGTTCTTCGAGGTTTTGGTTGGGACAGGACCAGTAGAACAAGGTTTGGTTCCAAAAAAAATCTATGGTTGAAAATGAAAGCATCATGAGGAACAGGGCTTACTTTTGGGAGGCCAGGGTTTAGCGGTCCATTCAGTATTGGATCTGGATCTGATTTGATCAATGCGCTCGTTGAACCGGGTGTGATCTGAGGTCACAGTGGAATATCCCTGTGGAGAGAGGGAAACACCAGATTCTCATGTTCAGACATAAAACGGCAGAGTTAACAGGATTAGCTGAGAAAAAACCCAAACTTACATACGACACGGCGCTGACCAAGGCTCCACCACACAGCACAACGTATAAGATGTTCTCTCCAGAACCACCAGGGACCGAGGACATGCACCGACGCTGCACAGCTGGAAGACGGCAGAGGTCAGAGGTCAGACTTAGCAGTGATTGGATGACATGTGGTGAAGGGGAGGATTCAAGAAAAGATCACCTTCACTCTCTCAGAAACTGGTTCTGGATCTGCTGCTGACTCTGGTGGTTTTATAAAACCAGGCTGAACTAAAATCAGACCAGGTCCTTGGAGGTGTCAAACTGCTGACTCAGCATTCACAGAACCATTGGATTCAGTTGAACTACTTCTGCAAACGTTATTAGAGAAACTGTCCAACACCTGTTGTCCCTGTTCTCTTCCAGCCCGAGGTTCATGAAGGACAGAGGGAGCATTTAAAAAAACTTTGGTGTAGTTTTTTAAACCCAGATGATAATCTGATGCTGTATTGAACTGAGCACTACAGTATCTCTCATCTCATCAGATCAGTGAAATATACAAGGCTAGACTAAAACAGTTAGGAGTCTTTGTGTCTCATGGTTCAGGTTAAAGCTCAGGAGAGGCAGCAGGTGATAAGCATTCTGTCGAGGAATGTTGGACTCTTAATTATTCACAACGTACGCAGTCTGAAACCAAAACACCCCAGCAGAGCTACCATGAATTCTGTTTTCTTTAAAGCCTTGTAGGTTTCAGGCAAATAAAAGGTTGCACCTCATGACTAACAAATGTTGCACAAAAAAAGAAAACAGAAAAAAAGTTGACTGAACTGACTTTGTGCCCTCTGTGGTAACTCTGTGAAATGATTAACTAGTTTGTAGAGCAGCTCAGGCCTTTGGAACAATGTTGTGTTCAGATATTAATATCCTCAGCAGCTAATCTGCTGGACAAACTACTGACCTTTTAAATCTGTTATTTATATCTATAATCAGCTCAGGACTCAAACTGCAGGAGGGGGTCAAACACTCAGGACCTGCAGAGCTGATGCAAGTTAAATAAAATAAAAACCCTCCCTTTAAGTGAGAAAAGTGCTAAAGGGGGTAGCTGTCAGGACTACTTCATGTCATCAGGAGGAAGACTTGTTTGGTTTGAAATACAACTCTTACTCAAAAAATGGGACAAAATTAAACAATCTTTGTTCATAATGGAACATAGTAAATATAACTGTTTAAACAAAAACATACCCAGTTTTTATTTCAAAAAAATGTGTTTTAATGACAGAAACACATCTGTAAAAAAAATAAATTAAAAAAAAGGCTGCAGATTGCAGTGGCAATAAGAACATTTTGTAATTAATGAAAGTAACAACAGTAAAGAGGACTGGGTGTAAAAAGAGTTATTTAAAAGTGAAGATGTATAGAGGCTCATCTGTCTGAATCTAAAAACACTGCAACAAATTCAGAAGAAAGACATCATCTCCAGTTCATAATCTGATCAACAGATTATTTTAATCTGTAGAAATCTCTGAGCTCAGAGGCTGAGAGTCAGCATTAAATGGCTGTGATCTTCACCGCTTTAAAAATCAGGTTCTGGTTCTGTTCTGGACCTCTCAGCATGGACCCAGCAACACATCATCATCTGTAAACACTGTTCACCGCACCGTCCACTGACACTGCTTAAAGCTCTATCACACAAAGAAGCAGCCATGCAAAACTGCTGCAGTCAGTCTAAACCCCAAATCAGTTAACATGGACAAAGATAGACTGGAAACATGTTCTGTGGTCAGACAGATACAAACACAAAGTTCTGTTCTGAAACTGAAATTATAATTTCACTGGTTTATACTTCACAGTGACATTATGATTTCACTGGGCAATAATCCACAGTGACATTATGATTTCACTGGGATATAATCCACAGTGACATTATGATTTCACTGGGATATAATCCACAGTGACATTATGATTTCACTGGGTTATAATCCACAGTGACATTATGATTTCATTATGATTTCACTGAGCTATAATCCACAGTGACATTATGATTTCATTATGATTTCACTGGGCTATAATCCACAGTGACATTATAATTTCACTGGGCAATAATCCACAGTGACATTATGATTTCACTGGGCAATAATCCACAGTGACATTATGATTTCACTGGGCAATAATCCACAGTGACATTATGATTTCACTGGGTTATAATCCACAGTGACATTATGATTTCACTGGGTTATAATCCACAGTTACAATATGATTTCACTGGGATATAATCCACAGTGACATTATGATTTCACTGGGATATAATCCAGTGACATTATGATTTCAGCATTGAAAGTGCTGGTAGTGAACTTCCTAAACTGTAGCACGAATACTAAAAATAAAACATTACAATAAGGCCCTACATTCTATTACAGCTTATATGAACTTGAATCTGCAACTTGGACATGTTAAGTGGGTTCTTAAAACAATCAAATAGGAGTATGTATTGGTTGTACATTTTACATAACTCATCTTAAAATAAACATTTAAAAATAAATAACCAAGTTGCTCTTTTTCAAACTAAAGAGCTGGTACAGAAGTTCCCACAAAAAAAAAAAGAAAATGTAAAAACTGACAGATTGCAAAGAGTGCAAAATACAGAGAACAATACATTACTACAAAGACAAGCTTCTCTGTCAAGTCAGCAGATAAACGATTACGCTTCTCATCCATTATGTTTGAGGTAGCACTGAAAAGTCTCTCACCGTCCACACTTGTGCATGGAGCACAGAGAAGCCTAATTGCAACAGCAGCCAGTGAGGGACTGTGTGTAGCATGCATCCTCCAGTAATCTAGTGGACTGACTGACCTGGGAATAGTTTGTTCTGAGAGGTAGTTCTGCACCTCAGTAGCTATGTTTACATGCGCAAAATTCTTTGATCGGATTGAAATGTATTCTGATTAAATGATCCGAATGTATCGTTTA
>JARVJO010000269.1:24775742-24787554 GCA_031762555.1 Cynodonichthys magdalenae
TTGTTTTTTCTTTTTAATTTCCATGATGAAAGGGGAGGCTCTGCCTCCCCTGCCTCTAGTGACCGCACGTCACTGAAACACTGGGTTTAAAATGTTTAAATCATATTGACTAACTAGGGCTGCAACAATGCATGTATCTATATCGAACCGTTCAATACAGTGCTTTAGGTACAATACACACTATGTATTGAGCAATACAGATTTTTTAAATTTATTTTATCAGTCCCCCTACCGTTAAATATTGAGCCATCTCTTTCTCCTGGATCCAGGATCTAGAACACGAGTGTCCCGTTACTCCCGTAATATTCACCAAAGAAAAGGAGATTATGAAAAAACAATGGTAGAAAAAATGTCAAAATGTTCTAAATTGATAGTATTGAAAAGTCAGAAAAATATTAAAAGTTAGAAGTCAAAATATGAAGAGAAGACTGAATTTTATTGAGCTTCCTTCGTAGGGTGGCTTAGAGATAGGGTGAGGAGCTCCATTATCGTGGGGGACCGCGGAGTAGAGTTGCAGCTCCTCTACATCAAAAGGTGTCAGTTGAGGTGGTTCATCTGATTAGAATGCCTCCTAGACCCTGGAGGTGTTCTGGTCACATCCCACAGGTAGGAGGCCCTGGGGAAGACCCAGGACTCACTGGAAGGATTATTGGTGCTTTCCAGTAGTCCTGGGAGGTGGTAATTTACCTGTTCCCATTGATAGATTTAAACTGGAACACACCCTCCAGTGGTAATATTCCACTCGTATAGTGGAAGAAATGAAACTACCCCCAGTTTTGATTTCAAGATGGCAGCTACTCGCAGCTTTAGAAAGTAAACTCTAACTTTTACTGTAAATTATCTTTATTAATTTTTTTTCCAGTTTAATCATTCGCATAAGTAGTGCGATTTCTATGCATACGGCACATATTAAAATCAATGTTTATTTGCATGCCGTATGTCGTAGAGCTCTCTTTTTGTCAGTGTTTATATTGTAGAAGTTGTAGCTAGGTTAGCTGCAGCAATACAATCGCCTGTCGCCTAACTGGAATGCGCTTTCATATGGTTCGTTGGGAAATTACGTCTTTACAATTTACCACTTCCGGGAATACGATGTAAATGGAATGCAGCATATGTATCCTCTCTGACCTGGGAACACCTCAGGTTCCCCCAGAATGAGCTGGAAAGTGTCGCTGGGGAGAGGAAGGTCTGGGTTTCTCTCCTGGACCTGTTTACTTGACCTTAATCAAAAGACTTATTCAAGTTAACTGGTTAAAAAAAACAAGATTTGATAGAGGACAGCGTCTGTAGCTGTTGTAACAATGTCCAATGATGCACAGAAGTCCAAATCTGAACAGTGTCACAGAGGGTAAACACAAAAACATGCATAATCTGCAGCACTGTTCACTAAAATGGCACCACTGATGTATTAAAAATATACATATTGTAGGCACACTTCATGATACTGTAGACCATTAGGGAATGCATTAGGTACTTCTACTTTTAATACTTTAAGTACTTTTAAAAGCAAGTACTTACTGACTTTAACTCAAGTAAAAATGTTAATGTGGTACTTTTAATTTTACTAGAGTACATATTTGTCAGTTTATCTGTACTTTTACTTAAGTACAGTGTTTGAGTACTTTCTCCAACACTGCGGATAAGCGGCTGGAGTGAACTTATGCTGAACGTCAAAGGAAGAATTCTCTCAGCTGAATTCATGAAGTCAATAAGTTGAACAACTGATTATGCTCTCTCCGCTCCTCTGATGCAAACTTCCTGTCCCTTCCCTGCAGAAACAAGCTCCAAATTTGGGGTGAAAGAGCTTTCTCCATTGCAGCTCCAACTCTCTGCAACTCCATTGAATTGAATTGAATTGAATTATACTTTATTGATCCCAAGGGGAAATTACAGATCACCATTCGTGACTGCTCTGACCTCCCCACGTTTAAATCCCTCTGACAGGTCTTCTGAAGGAAAAACCCAGGGCACAGGCAAAAATCTAAAAGGGGAACAAAAAGGCTTTATTAATAAACAAAAAGGCTGATTAGGCAGCTCAAACACTCACTAGAATCTCTGGAGAGAACACAGAGAGATCACATAGGCTGGGGGAACACAATACAAAGATCGGACAAACACTGAACACAGGACACAGAATAAAAGGTAAACTAATGAGGAAAACACCTGGAGAAAACACAAGGGGAAACAGGTGAGCAAGGGCGGGGCTGGAGGCAAAACATCAGGGTAGAGATACACAGGGAAACAGAGAAACACAAGAAAGTTGAAGCCAAAAGACACAATTTATGACATCCTCCTTGAGACCTATCTTTAAAAAACTGCTTTTAATGTTAATATTTGACTGTTTTAGTTATTGTTCTGATGTTTAATGTATTTTTTGTACAGTGTCTTTGATTGTCTTGAAAAGCGCTTTATAAATAAAATGTATTATTATTATTATGTGTGTGTGATCAACTAACCATATGTGTCTGTTAAAGAAAATCCAGAATTTTGGATTTTGTAAAGCCTTCTTACTGTGTTAGCCTCAGTGTCATTATGTTCAATGGAGCTGTTAGCGTAGTAATGCATTTGTCAAACATCCAGTTCAGACATCAATCCAAAATCATTAAAGTTGTACAACATACTTAGAGGGAAAATGCCAAAAAAAGAAAAGAAAAAAGGAAGATTCAAGTGGTGGATGTTTGTCACGCTTAAAGATTTTCATATCACAAAACAAATTTAAATATGAGAAAGATAACACAAGTAAACAAAATGCAGTTCATAAATGAAGATCTTTATTATTAAAGGGAAAAAGAAATCCAAACATACAGGGCTCTGTGTGAAAACGTAAATGCCCCTAAACCTAATAACTGGTTGGGCCACCCTTAGCAGCAACCAATCAAGCATTTGTAGTAACTGGCAATGAGTTTTTTACAGCGCTGTGGAGGAATCTTTGCCCACTCATCTTTGTAGAATTGTTGTAATTCAGCCACATTCGAGGGTTTCTGAGCATGAACTGCCTTTTTAAGGTCATGCCGCAGCATCTTAATCAGATTCAGATTAGGACTTTGATTAGGCCATGCCAAAGTCTTAAATGTGGTTTTGTTGAGCCATTAAGAGGTGAACTTGCTGGTGTGTTTTGGATCATTGTCCTGCAACAGAACCCAAGTGAACTTCAGTTTGACGTCACAAACAGATGGACAAACATTCTCCTTTAGGATTTTTTTGGTAGACAGCAAAATTCATGGTTCCATTCACCGCAGGAGGTGCTCCAGGTCCTGAAGCTCCAAAACAGTCCCAGACCATTACACTACCACCACCACATTTTACTGTTTGTATGTTTTTTCTGAAATTATGTGTTTAACACCAGATGTAATGTGACTTACACCTTCCAAATGTAAGGGTTGTCAGTGGTTAGACCCACGAGCAGACAGACTTCAGGTCCTCAAAGCTAAAACGGTTTATTAAAAAGAAATCTTAAGGCCAGCGTGACAGCAAAACTACTGTAAAACAAAGACACTCATCAGGACATGAAATTGTTCATCTAAGGCGTGGAGGCAGAGAACTGAATATATAGAGCAGGTGCTGTTGAGAGCATGGAAAGTAGCTGGGCTGACTGGGGAGTGACAACAGAGGGTGGCTGATTGAATGACAAACTGGAAGCAGACTGAGGGAGGATATGAAAAATGGCACAGGAGACACGGAGGAAACAGAAACAGGAGAACTAAAACAAAAGGAACATATAAAAGATAAAAGACACAGACAGCTACCAAAAAGTTTAACTTTTGTCTTGTCAGTTCACAAAGTATTCTCCCAAAAGCCTTGGGAATCATCAGTATGTTTTCTGGTAAAACTGAGACAAGTCTTTTATTCTTCTTTTTGCTCACTAATGGTTTTTGTCTTGGAACTCTGCTGTGCAATCCATTTTTGCTCTCCATCTCTTCCTATGGTGGAGAATTGAATACTGACCTTAACTGACATCCTCCAGTTCTTTGGATGATGTTGTGGGGTCTTTTGTTACCTTTTGGATGAGTCGTTGCTGCACTCTTGGGGTAATTTTGGTCAGTCGGCCACTCTTGGGAAGGTTTGCGACTGTCCCATGCTTTCACCATTTGTGGACAGTGACTCTCACTGTGGCTCACTGGAGGCCCAAAGATTGAGAAATGGATATATGACCTTTTCCAGACTGAAATATCTCAATTACTTTATTTCTCATTTGTTCATGAGTTTCTTTGGATTTCAGCGTGTCTAACTTTTCAGGATCTTTTCATTTACTTTACTTTGTCAGGCAGGTCCTATTTAATTTGTTTCTTGATTGAGAACAGGTGTGGCAGGGTGTCCAAGATAAACCACAGGGGGCATTCACTGTTTCACTCGATGTTCTGTAGGTTTAGATTCAGTCTTTCCTTAACAATAAAGACCTTTGTTTATGAACTGCATTTTGTGTTTACTTGTGTAATTTTTGTCTGATATTTAAATTTGTTTGGTGATTTGAAAGTGTGACAAACGTACAAGAATAAGAAATAGGATGTGGCAAACACTTTTTCACACCACTGTATTTACTGTAACTGGAGGTCTCACATGTGCTTAGTTTCACATTTGTTGTAATGTACAAAATACAAGTGCGTAGGTTCCAGCATATGCACAGTTTCATATACCTGGATTTCTTTGTGTGTATGCTGTTTTCTTGATTTTACCATACGCCATTTTTCAGTACAAAATCCACTGTATAAAAAGTTTGAGAACCACAGTCATAAAATAAAAGAAGGAAGCAACATATCCAGAGGAGAGTGTGACTGTTGCTCAGCACCTGAGGTTACACACAGCAGACTGGTGATGAGTAAATAAAACAAAAAAAAAATTTTTATGCTTCTACAAAAGTCTACATCAATCACGTCCCCACCAACACCAACAGAGTAATCGTCTCACTCAGCAGGGAAAGAGTTTGCTCTAACATATGGCACCAATAATAAGCGTGCACATACATAATGATGCACACGTACTACATGCAGGCAGGGTGGTAATTTGAATTGACTTTACAGGCAGATTGATTTTCCTTCAGGCAGGGGTTTTAAATACAGGACAGATTGCAACCTAAACAAACGGCCTGATACAGCAAGATTCAAGCCTCAGTGACAATACCTTCATGCCTGCATGGAACTCACTAAAAAGTCTGCCAGAGAGAAAGTACAAAGACTTCTGCTAAGCTCCACCAACTCCAAGCTGTAAAATAGGTTTTGTTTGTACCACTAACTGGCTAAGAAGCTGATCCTGGAGCTGATGTAGTAAAGAAATCAAGTCAAAGTAAAAGTGAAAATGCGTTAACTCCTGTCTGTGCTCCGCTTAGTCATCCTGCTTGTCATGGGAATTACTCCCTGTCAAACTGTGATGAGAATGAGTCTGAGGTTGTTTTTCATCCAGCTTGTCAGTGTGAGACTGATGAAAACACACCGATATCTAAAAAGTCATTTGATGTTGGCACAAAATAAAGCACACACACACATCTTCACACTGGCTTCATGCTCTGTACGTGATCATGTTCATTCCATCAAACTACCTTTAGTCTTTAGTGGGAGTATTACCTCAAAAGTTTGTGTAAAACAGACTTTTGAGGTGATACCATACCATACTATACCATACCATACCAACTTTATTTATAAAGCACTTAAACAACCATAAGACCAAAGTGCTGTACAGTCACAGTCAATAAAACACACAACAGTCACAGTGCATAATAAAAGCCTAATCCGACAATATAATAAAAAAAAAAACAATATAATAAAACAAAAGACATAAAATCAATTAAAACAAATTAAAATAATCTCAAAACAAACTAAAAACCAACATCCCAGATGGTGCCAAAAGCCCAAAATCAAAAGAAGAGATGGCTTTTATATAACATTTTGAAATGAATCCTGAAATTTACAGGCAACCAGTGCAGCGAGGCTAAAACAGGGGAAATGTGCTCTTGCTTTTTTATGCCAGTTCAAAGTTGTGCGGCAGCATTTTGGACCTTCTGGAGGTGGGCGACAGAGAAAGTACTGACCCCTATATAAGGTCTATTACAGTAGTCCAACCGAGTGGTGATAAAGGAGTGGATTACTGCCTCAAAATTCTTCTAAAAAGAATGGGCTTGATTTTAGCCAGCTGCCTTAAATAAAAAGCTGGATTTCACCCCTGCTCTTATTTGATTATCCAATCTAAAAACACTGTCCACCTTGACCCCCAGATTTGTGATGACTGGTTTAATGTATGGAGTCAAGGGCTGTAAATCCACAAGCGGGATATCATTGGATGGGCCAAAAAACATCTTAGTTTTCTTGTCATTTAAATGCAAAAAATTGAAAGCCATTCAGGCCTCCAAGTCCTTGAGATATTTTAGCAGTGGTTCAGTGAAGAATGAGTCCTTTTTCTTAAGGGGGACATAAACATGACAATCATCTGCATAAAAGTGAAATGAAATTCCGTGCTTTCTAAAAATGGACCCAAGTGGAAGCAAATAAAGACAAAAAAGCAGGGGTCCTATGACTGAACCCTGTAGGACTCCACGAGACAGGAGCAGAGGAAGACACATGATCCCCAAAACCAACACAGAATGTTCACTCACTCTGATAAGATCTGAACCACTCCAATACTGTGCCCACCCCACTGCTCCAAAAAAGAAAATAAAATTTGATGGTCCACAGTGTCAAAGGCAGCCAGTAAGTCTAAAAGCACAAGAATAACACAATCTCCAGAGTCATTTATCATTGAACCAACAAATTTAAATATTCAAATATAAAAACTAAAAATCATGAAAAAGCACAATAGTATTATTTGAAGGAATGTATATTTTCTTTCATGCTAGACCAGTGGTGCCCAGTTCTGGTCCTCAAGAGCCACTATCCTGCACATTTTAGTTGTTCTGCAGCAACCTGTTAATCATTCCTTGAAATCAGATTTGGCAAAGCAGAGGACCATCTAATGAGCCCCTCCTCCAAAATAAATAAATACATTTTGTATTTTTTTAAAAACTTAATAAAATATAAAAACATATTTAAATATTCTGTTAATGTAAAATTTATGATTCAATGCAACAAAATTAATTTAAAAGGTAGAAGATAATTCATGTTCTGTTACATACTGCAGTGTTTCACCTACCATTAATGGGCAACTCTCCAACCTCCACCCTCAACCTCAACCCCAGGGATGTTATTTCCCCAAACAGTTGGCTGTTAGTAACAGTGGCCCCCTGGGGCAAGTTGAATAGCCCTGACCTAAAACATGCAGGGTAGTGGCCCTCGAGGACCAGGGTTGGGCGCTACTACTCTAGAATCAACTAAAGAAATGATGGGATTGTATTATATTGATTTTAGTCAAACCTTAAAATAACAATAGTCCCATGCAGTATCACAAGATGCCTGAGTGTGTGTTAATACTTTCAGCTACTACCATTTCACATTTTGGCTCAGTATTTCTAAAATTGACTGAATTATAGCGATTTGTATGTTTGATAATGTCAAGTGGCGTTTGGCAGCCATCTTGAATTGGGTTAACTCTAACAAGTCATTGGTTGTAAATCAGCGATTTCTCAAAGTTTTATCAAAATTGGTCCAGTGGTTCCTGAGATGTTTTGCCAACAGACAGACAAAGCGGACTCCAAAAGGTAACAACAAAGTTCCAAAAACACACCTCATGTGATCAGTTAATGCTCGGAGTACATGCTAGGAAGGACTGTCTGCTGCTAACTCATCAAATGTCAAACAGGCTGAGTTTGAAACGTTTCTCTCTTTGATTAGGTCACTTACCTGTGGTGGCCATCTTGAACTGGGTGGTGGTCAATCCATAAGGGCTGGTGGTGCACTGTAGTTACTCCTAATAAATTATGAATGAATGAATGATCCCATTAAGGGAAATGTGAATTGCCTATTCACTTTTCTTGTGTATTGTTTTTCTGTGTGTTTTCAAATATTTTACGAATTTTAAATGGAATTTAAAACATCCATCCATCCATCCATCCATCCATTATCTTCCGCTTTATCCAAAGTCGGGTCGCGGGGGCAGCAGCTTGAGCAGGGAGGCCCAGACCTCTCTTTCCCCAGCCACCTCTTCCAGCTCTTCTGAGAGAACTCCAAGGCATTCCCAGGCCAGCCGAGAGACATAGTCTCTCCAGCATGTCCTGGGTCTTCCTCTGGGTCTCCTCCCAATTGGACATGCCTGAAGCACCTCCCCAGGGAGGCGTCCAGGAGGCATCCTTACCAGATGCCCAAATCACCTCAACTGGCTCCTCTTCATGTGGAGGAGCAGCATCTCTACTCTGAGCCTCTCCCGGATAACTGAACTTCTTACCCTATCTCTAAGGGAGAGTCCAGCTACCCTGAGGAGAAAACTAATTTCGACCGCTTGTATCCGTTATCTTGTTCTTTCAGTCACTACCCAAAGTTTGTGGCCATAGGTGAGGGTAGGAACATAGACTGATCGGTAAACAGAGAGCTTTGCTTTACAGCTCAGCTCCCTTTTCACCACGACAGACCGGTACAGAGTCCGCAAAACTGCGGAAGCCGCACCAATCCGTCTATCAATCTCACGCTCCATTCTTCTCTCACTCGTGGACAAGACCCCAAGATACTTAAACCCCTCCACTTGAGGCAGAACTTCACCCCCAACCCGCACAGAGCAGTCCACCCTTTTCCGACTGAGGACAATGGACTCAGATTTGGAGGTGCTGATCCTCATCCCAGCCGCTTCCCACTCGGCTGTGAACCGCTACAGTGAGAGCTGAAGATCCTGGGGTGATGACGCCAATAGAGCCACATCATCTGCAAACAGCAGAGACGAAATCCTGAGGCCACCGAACCGGACTCCCTCCGCCCCCTGGCCGCACCGAGAAATTCTGTCAATGTGAGTTATGAACAGAATCGGTGACAACGGGCAGCCTGGCGGAGTTCAACTCACACTCTGTAGGGGTCCGACTTACTACTGTCAATGTGAACAAAACTCTCGCACCACTTGTATAGAGACTGAATGGCCCATAACAACGGACCAACAATCCCATACTCGCGTAGCACCCCTAACAGTGTATCTCAAGGAACACGGTCGAATGCCTTCTCCAAGTCCACAAAACATTTAAAATTTAAAACATTTTCAATTCAATTCAATTCAATTGTATTCAATTCAATTATACTTTATTAATCCCAACACTCTGGCTGGGTTCTTGTTAGGGCTTGGAGATCATCCACTTTGTTTCCCAACGATTGCCCATCACGATCGATGGAAGAGATGGTCCTCCTCTCTCTCCTCTTTGCTACTGCTCTGCATTCACTGCACTTTCTTTTCAACTCATGTGGGATTTGGGGCTGTAGTTGAGGCTGTAGTTGAGGTATTAATAGAACTTTTGAGATGTAAATCAACTGCTCCTGGTTATAACAAACTACCATGTTGAAATGGTTACTGTGGAGTAAAAGGTTTTGAATTGACTGTTCCTAGCATTAGCAGTATTGATTTAACAGAGCAGTGAGAACTGGTTTGATTATTATCTGATTGTTACATAATGACATTTTATACGTAACAGCATTAATCGAAGAATAAAAAGCTTTAAACAGTATTAATCTAGCCTTTAAGCATTTATTTAGCATTCTATTAAACATAAATTTGAATCATTTAATCATAAGAAAAAAAGTTTTGTTGATTCTGTTAAGAATGTACCTTTTCAATAAAATGATACAGTGCTTTGAGCTTTATCAGGTGGTCCCTGGGAACGAGAGGGAATTAATAAAGTACCATGTAAATAAGCTTGAAATTGAAGTATTACAATATACCTGTTTTGAAGTTAGACTAAGTGTTTATATTAGCAGGAGAGGGGTGAAGGGATGAGTTATGGACTTGTTTGTGTGTAACATGTAAAACAGAAGGAATAAATTAGTAAGGGTTAGATGCTGAAGTTCCTAGTAATCCAAAGAATTATAATAAGCAATAAAAAGTTAGGGTGTGTTTTGATGGGTCTAGGCACTTTAATGCTATGAGTACTAGATTACCCGTCTTGGCTGATTGACTCATAACAGAGTATGTGTCTGACTTGTCAGCCAGAGTGTTACCATATAAGGAAATTAGTTCTGCGCACCTGCTTTGAGCAGCATCAAACAGGAAATTGTGGTACACATTATATGTTGCAGACCCAGGAAATAGTTTTTAGACAATCTTGGGGCTTTTTGCTTGATACTCTGAGGTGATGTGTTTTTTCACATTATTGAAGATTGTCTCCCAAATGCATTTAGTTTTATCTTTGTAATAACCTGGTGATTTTCTCTCTGGTTTGTGGTAAAACAAATAATGTTAAACACAAGGTCAGTCTCCTGAGCCCTGTTTCAGAAAGCAGGATAAGTGAAAATCCTGAGTAAGTTCTGGGGTAACTAGGTGCATATCCTGGGTTTTGGGTTTCAGAAAGCCAGATAGCTGTTATCCTGAGTTAACTTACCCCCGCAACTTACTCTGTGAACCAACCCTGCTCCATAGCAGGATTACTTGAACAAATCCTGAGTTTGTCTGCTGAGAGCTGCACCCGGAGAGGGCGTGTCCTTGTCTAAAGGAGCCTGTAGATGTTGAAGCACTAATACTGTGCAGAAATATAGGTCGGGAGAGAGTGAAGATTAGACGTCTTGTCATTTCTGGATGAAAATCTGAGCATTTTTATTTGTTTTTGATTGAACAGATTTTAATCTTTTCCTTCAAGTACAGCTTGTAGCTGTTTCACAGGAAGCTTTAGAGACAGAAAAATGTTAAAATTTCAGTTACATTTCTACTCTCTCATGAGGTTATGATAAAAGTTTATATTCTTAGAGAAGTATATATTCATACTTTTAGTATTGTATATATAATTTATTTTGTTTTTTAAAACAAATAAACTTCTGAAAATATGTGTGTATATATTATACATCTTTTTTTTACAGAAGAAAGTTGAGCTCCAGAGGTATGAAGCCTCTTTAGCTCTTTTTCAGTCATTCTGCTACAAAATAAAAGTAAAAAAAAAACTTTAAAGCTACACTGAAACACCTCAATATGCACCTGGGTCTGCTCCCTCTCTGTGGCAGACAAACTTTCTTCATCATCATCATCATCCTCTAATGAAACTAAACTGAGTTTAATGCAGTTTATTGTAAATGGAGGTCAGGCTTAATCACCTATGAGCACTAATTAAACACATATCCTAACTTTCTCATGCTCCTTCATTTCATGTGTTGAATTTAGCTGAATTATGTAATTTATTTGTTAAAAGTTGAACATAAGAGCTTATACCTGGACCTTACCTAATTTTACTATCTTTATATTTAATCTTTATTTGCTGCCATGTCTTTTTGGTAAGCTAGGTTCACCTTTAATGCACACACACACTTTCATCCATTTGAATAATTGTAAAGAATAAAAGTTTAGATTTCTGTGAATCACTCATTGACCTAATCAGCAATTATCTGCAGCACAACTCATTTTCTCTTGCAGCAGAAACAGTATTGTGTTATTTTATAAAATTTTTTTAAATATATGTTGATATTCTCCTTATGCCGTCAATAATATTTCTAGTTCCAGCGCAGAGAAATGGTTGACTTCTGGTCTTATTATTTTCTCCCGTTGCCATGGTGAATCATGTTATCGGACTTCCATTGATCAGGGCTTCACGCTCCAACTTAACTCAGGGGTAACTTGAATCACTTTGGGGAATGGGGACTTTAATATTGATTTTGGGGACTTTAATATTGATCTACTTAACTCAAAGAATCATAAACCTACATAAATACTATGTACAGTTTGAGCCTTTTTCCTAGAATCACTAGACCCAGCAGGATCACACTTAACAGTGCTACAT
>JARVJO010000269.1:24829403-24839710 GCA_031762555.1 Cynodonichthys magdalenae
GTAAATGAGGACACAGATTGTAGTGTAAAGCACTTTGAGTATCCTGGTTGGATAGAAAGGTGCTATATAAGTACAGTTCATTTACCATTTGTGTTGAAGTCCTGCTGGAGTTTCTGCTTACTTCTTGTATAGTTTGTAGAATGATCAGTACAGACAGAAAAAAAAGATTATGATACTGAAAAAAATATTTTCATGTGAAGTTTGTCTTCTCTTATCTAGCGATAGTGTTTATAGAAATGTCTGTATATTATAGCACCTTCTCTAAGATTTGTCTGTCTTATAGGTAAATATTTAAAGGTGCTCACAGTTTGAGAGTAAAATCATTATAGAGCTAAAATGGAGACATGTGCTTTGTTCAAAATAAAGTTTTTGAAACTGAAAAATAATTTTAAAACAAAAATATAATTTTGAAACTGAAAACAAAAGTTAAACTGAAAAACTATTGGAATCTGGAAAAGTTTCAAACATCTTGTCTTTTCTGTTTTGGCCATTTTTTTCAGTTTCAAATTTGTGGCCCTGTTTTGGCATGGGGGTGGGGCCTCAGATTACAGGTGGTGCGGAATCATGATTGACAGCTCAACAGGGAAGAGACAAGGAAGAGCTGTTGTACTCAGGAACCACCTAACAGAAATTTCATCAATCCATTAAACTGAACCGATTTATATGAAACTTTCATGAAATGTTCAATAAACCACAGAGATCAACTTTTCAGTTTCAATTTTTTTTAGTTTCAAAATTATTTTCCAGTTTCAAAAACTTTTTGTTTTGAACAAAACTTATGGCCGCAATTTGGCTCCATACATCATTCATTGCCTCTGAGAGGCAGGCAAATATTATTTTAGTCATAACTGTGTGTGTTTGTTTGATAGCAGAACATTTCTTGAACTGCTGGACAAATTTCAAAGAAATTCTTAAAGAGAAATGAACAGACATGATAAACAGTCAATCCAATCTAAGGAAACTTAGCAAATACAAACATGACTCTCCTGAATGAACAGAATATTTTAAATGGTTAAATTAATGCAAATTATGTAATAGTAGTTTTCAAAAATGCTTACAGTAAAAATAAAAGAGAGTAAAGCAACACTGTGAATTCTGAATCCAATAAATCATGTACATGGTTTAATACCAGAATTAAAGTAGTGATTTGGGTAACATTTTGTATTTATACAAAACAATGAATGGATTTGCAGATCTGCTCAATTCTTTTAAAAACTGTATTATTTTATCTAGACACAATGAAGTAGAAGCAACATTAAAGGAAGGAAGATTTCACATGAGGAGTGTCAGCCAGAACCCCTCTCCACTCCATCTGCTTGTTTCTGAGAACTGCCAGCTCCAGCCCTGTATAACACTCACACACACGCATCCACACGCACACCCTCACACACACAAAAACAAGCAAGCACATATAAGTACATACTAGCATGCACTTTCAGCTCCACATATTTACATGTAGCTTCATCTTTGTTACAAGGTCACATTTATAAGAGTACACATAACAAAATGTAAATGTTTTAGGGTAAAATAGTGTGAATGAAATAAAATTATCTGCAGGTTGTTTCAGTGATGTGTTTGTCCAAATGTGTCAGTCAGCAGGGCTGCAGCCACAGCTGAGGCAGAGGTCTGTGCTGCTCCACCTTGGAGGTATCTTTATAGGCTATTGTTCACCATATGGAGCACGTTAAAGTCAGGGACAGCAAGTAAATCACATCTAAACCCTGCGTTCACTTTAGCCAGCAGAGTGGAAGAGATTGTGACCACAAGTGTGTGTGTGTGGGTGTAACTTCATTGTGTTCAATATGAGGTCCTCTGGTTTTGACTTTCATGGTGCCAAAGACTATCCATACCTTTTATAATTTATCATTATTCATTATTTGGGATATTGCATATATTAAGCTCTATTAATTCCTGGAAACATTTAAAGGTTCCTGTCACTTGGTGTGAGATTTACCTCCTTCATCCTGAGTGCACATAACTCAGGGGAGAGTTTGATGATAGCTCTCAGCTACAACCAAACTTAGATCTTCATATGTCTACAAATGTTCGAGTTATGGTCATATTTGCATTAGCTATGGTGACTATATTCAATTTTCTTATTAGCATTATGTGTTGGGGATTGTTCTCAGTTTCAGCCACAACAAATTTTAGTCCAGTATCTGTCAAATTAAATTTATATTTGTGTTAACTGATGTCAGTGAAGGGGTTTTTAAAACAAATCAGCTGTAGATGTGCATTATAGTTTAGGCTTTATAAAATTCAGTGGTGGTCCATGCATTTTACAGTTAGGTTGTCAATTGGTGAGGTGGGGGTTTGAGTGGAACTGTTGGCTGAGGAGATGTAGAGATAACAGGGTCTGCAGCAGCAAAGATGCAAAGAGGGAGCAGGGAGAGAAGGATGAAGAGATGGCAGACTTATTTCCCTACAGACTGTCAGCTCTGAGACTAAATTTGAAGCAAAGTTTTTGAAAGAATCTGTAAGATTGCCCTTACATCTGTACACAACCAAAATGTGGGAAAGTCTGTGTAATTTAAAAACAATCCGTACTATTTGACATAATGTCTTGATTACAAAAACCATCAATAATACACAAAAATAGTACAGTGAACTATCAAAACTGCAAAAAGCATCCAGAAACAATCAGTCGACCATTGACACTAAATCTTCATTAAAGTATGAACATTTTATTTTTGGTTTTCATGAAAAGAATACTAAGGATAAGTGGCGGCTGGTGGATTTTTCTCCAGGGGGTGCTACAACTCCAAAATAGACATATCTTAAAAAGCAATCAAACATGTACTAAGTTGTATCACGCCAGTGTATTTATTAAACAAATAAAAATAATAAAACATCATTACAATGTCATGTAGTGTTTTATTTTTTGTACATAAATTTTGTTCTTCTGTAAATGAGAAGTAGATTTCTTAAAGTCAGGGATGTTTTAACAAGATTCTTATCTATAGAGCACACTCAGTGCAGTGAAATGTGATGCTGTGTACCTGAGGAAAGTCTTGATTCTCTTCAGTGTTGAGAAGCTCCTCTCAGATTCAGCTATGGTCAGTAGAGATGTGGTGAGAATCTTCAGCAGAGTCACAGTCCTGCAGATTGTTCTCCATGAAGATCTGGAACAGAGCCACAGCACCACTTCAACTGAACTAGATTAGACTTGTTGGTCCTTTTCAGCCCTGGGTGAGCCTCCATGGTGGAGAACTGGCTGTGGTCCTGCAGGAACTTGTCTGCCTACAGCAGTGTAGCACTGATCAGATGCTTTGAGAATGGCTCAAGATGGTGTCACAAACCTAAAAACATGAATGCAAAAATTTAATTCAATATGGAGATGGCTACAAGTGAGCTTTCTTATAAATATATCCAACATATAAGCCTCTTCCACAAGTCAAATCTGCATTATCGCCGCACAGACCTGTCCGGCTTTAATTCCCCCTGGGTCATTCATAAGACCACAAGTGAAGGCGGGCAGGTCCCGCTCACATGAATGCATTTATAAATGAACCAGCAGCGCGGATCCAAAAGAGGCGTGGAGCAGAACTCAGCTGGGCTGAAGTGGAGCGACGTGTTTATTGTGGGACAGACGTCTGCTGCCTCATATCAAACAAAACAAACTGAATTAACTTACTTTAGTGATTCTGTGGCGGTTTAACATTTTTAAACTAACTAAAAATGTGTTGTTTTGTGCAATTTTTAATATTCTCTCGATAAAATCTGTAGATTTAGTCCTCCTCCGCTCACTGGCTCTGCGTTGTATTAAAGCCAGTGAGCGGAACGGTGGTCCTATAAAAAGAAAAAGAGAAAATAAAAGAATGAAATCAGCTCATTATAGTGAACCTGTGGCGTAATATTTTTAAACTAACTACAAAGTTGCTGTTCGGTCATCTCTCCAGCCGCACTTACATCTTCCTTGTATAAAGCACGCACACACAGAACACACACACTGAACACACACAGCGCGCGCACACACACACAAACTGAATCAACTCATTTTACCGATTTTGTGGTTAAATGTTTTTTTCATCCAGCCACTCAGTTGCTTTTCTGTGTCATTTTTAATATTCTGTCTGTAATAAATCTGTTTGTTGGTTAGATCCTGGGGTCCCTCAGTAATGTCATCAGCTCATTATCATTTTCTCAGTGCGGATCTGCGGGTTGCTTTTTCACAAGACATGGACCTGCGAGCAAATCCGTCTTTGATACTACCTCCTCTCGCGGATCAGGGGCCCAACAGAGGTGGGCTAATTTTACTGGCCTCTCCGCCTTTGTGTTTTTTCTAAAAGCTCACAGGAGGACAGAACACGCATCAGACCTGGACTGAGATGTCTTATGAAAGGGGCTTTAGAAAGCAATTGAAGTGATTATGTGTGTTAATTTTTTAACTACAAATTGTTGCACCTCTAAGGTAAAATAATATATTATACTATATTATATTCCTATTTTAAGCTGTGTTCACAATTCTAAAATAATATAACTATATTTTAGCACTGCTATGATTAAAAGCATTAGAAAAGACATTTAGCTTTTCTCTTACCTGTTTTGATCCATACCGGGTTAGATCCTGTTGCTTGAAAAATTCGGCAGTGAAAACAAAACAAACCATTAGCCTCGCTAAAATCAGTTAGCTTAGTCTTGTTGCTAATCTAGGTCTTGGAAAATAACTGAGTGTAAACTCTCCCTGTGTCTTTGTTCTTCTGCTTTTCATGTCCAGCTGATCGGGTCCAAGCTCTTTTAGTTTAAGCTTCTCCTGATGTTCTATTCTAAAAAGTGTTTTTGAGACTTAGCTGAGTTGTTTAGCGCCTCCTTTTCATGACATGTTAATCTTGCTCACATTGTATCTAGTCAGTCTGCACAAAACCACACCCACATACACTCACACTCGAAGCACGTTATTGTGCGTCCACCCTAATTGGCTGAATCCTGTGGATTTGGACTGACCCTGGGCTGAACCGAATAGTCACACATGCCACGGACTTCCACTCTAGCACTTCCGTATTTTTTGGCCACTAACAACATTTCTGTTAAAATTAGATAAAAATCCAACCAGCGAAAGTGAACGTTTAACAAAGATATTTTAATTGAATTGTAATAAATTGTTTGGATTTTTTTCGGTCTCATTATACTCCTAATTCTCTTAATTTGAAATCAACGCTATTTTCTTTTGTTTTACCCTGTAATCATAATCCTCATTTAGATGACTTCATCGTGTCTTCTAAACAGTCTCAGAACATCAGTCTGAAACCTTTAGAAATGGATGAAGAGTCAGTGCATAATTGTGACATGTTTGTAAAAATATTGTTGATACAGGTATTTGTATTTTTATTCCATCACTTTTGTAAGCTACTCTAGTTGGTTCATTTATAATTTGTGGTAAACCACAAGCAGCAGACAGTTATTAGTTTTGATTTCATGGGACAGTTTGAAGAGTATCAATCACTGTTTAAGTCTCCCAGTAAACAGACTTCTTTGTTAGTGCATTGTTAGTGTTGGTGACAAGATCCAACATTTGGCAAACATGTTCTAAATAATCAGCATTTGCATTTGGGGGTCTATAGCAATAGCCTATGATTATTGGCTTAACATACACTAAACGAAAATATAAACACCCCATGTCAAATATAAGAGTTTTATGAACATTTGTGTTATGCAATATATAGAAAATTCAAACTATATATTCAGTAATTACTTATCTTCATATCGGCATTGATAACATCATGGTATGGCCATTGACAGTTCTTTGAACATAATAGGCATGTCTGGAGAATATGCAGGCCAGTCCAGAACTTCAATGTCCTCTGAAGGAATTCCATGCAGATGTGGGCAACATGATGTTGGGCATTGTCATGTTGAATAGTGATTTCATGCTGGCGCACAAATGGCACAACAATTGGGGTTAGAATTTTGTCCAGATATCTTTGTGAATTATGATTCCCTTCAATGAAGTGCAATGGTGTTTTATGCCCTTATGTGATCCCTGTGATGCCATAATGCCACCATCTTCATAGGCAACCCTGGGCATAATATTTTCATCTGCAAACCGTTCATCCACGCATTGCCAGACACACAGTCTTCCATCTGCATATTACAACTGGAACCTGGATTCATCCATGAACATCACTCTTCTCTTCAAGGGCCATCAGACATGTGCATTCGCCCATGCGAGTCGGTTCCTACGCCAGACATCAGTGAGATCCAGACCATGGTGAGGGTGCAGAGCATGCAAGTTGGCTTCTCATAGGCAGTTACAGTCTGAGGTCAGTCTGTTGTGCAGATCAATAGTCTCATCAGCTGTGTGATGGTGGTCTTAGCTGATCCCACAGAAGGACAAGCCAGGAGTGGTGATCTTGTGCTGTAGTGGTCACATGTGGCCAACGAGGATGAGGTTGATTTGCAGTAGTGCCAGTCTGTTGCAAACAAACTGTTAAAGGTATTTGGTCCGATAATGGACATTGAACCGTGCAGCTACTGCTCTGGTGGACATCCCTGCATCCAACATGCCAATGGCACACTCCCACATAACTTGCGGCATCTGAGGCATTATGACTTGTGACAAAATTGGACTTTTTGGGGTGGCCTTTTTATTGTCTCCAGTCCAAGGATTGTTCAGCAGTAGCTTATTTTGTCTGATCACCCACTGGACATGCCCAAATGATGCACTGAGTAAAAAAACAACTCATTGAGTAATGCTCACTGACAGCAAGTTGGATTAAAAATTATGCACAAATCAAGAGAAATATTATTTTTGTACAATAAAATGTCAGCAAATGCTCATTTACAGTTGTTAACTCCACATGGCAACAATATTTGGCATGGGGTGTTTATATTTTTTTTCAGTGTACATTAAATGAAGCTGTATCCAAATGGATTCAACTGTGTCCAGCATGAGATCCTGTCTTACTTTTACAGGTGTATGACTTTGAACATAGATGGCAACTCCTCCTCCATATACATTTCTCTTTACTAAATATATTGTATCCATTTATCGCTACTGAACTGTCCACAAATGTTGAATCTAATGCTATATTTACACCAAATGCATTTTGAGCGTCAAGAGCGTCTGGCTTACATGCAAAGTCAATGGTGGACATGCATCTAGGCGCGTCTAGAAGCTGAGCAGCACATCTGGCGTGTTTTGAGCAGCGCGATACGGAGCACGTTTTGAGTGTTTTCCACACATGTGGCGCATCCAAAGCAGCCGATGCTCGAGTTGGAAAATCTGAACTTTTGCTGCTTGACACGCCGCATCAACCAATCAGAGAGACTCCTCTTTCCACGTGACGGTTTCCTGAATGTTGCCCACTAACCAGAAACAGACGGACAGGAGCTTTTTAGCCAAAATCAACTGTCTGTAGTTGGTGTTCTGGCTGGGGATATCAGCACCAATACAGGTCAGCAGCTCATTAAACTGACTGCGGTGTTAAACTGGGCTCAGGACAAAAATAGTTCTGAAAGCGAGCCTCGTCAGCTCGCAGCAGCTCCTGTGGCGAAACTCACCGAGCAGACCGCCTCTGAATTATATGGTGAATTAATTGTGTATTAATTATCTGGTGAGCAACACTTTCTTTATTTCATCCGCTTTTAAACAGAGACCGGCAGAGGAAACAACAGAGGCTTTTCCTGACGCGCATCTATGTTCACATTTAATGCGTCTTTTCCCACTGGACACCAGCGTTTTGAGATTTTTGGAGGCCTGCAACATCTGTAAACGTCTGTAAATAAATAGGTTTCAGATATTGCCAACACTTGAAATATATATAAAAATAATACATTTTCTTTTTCACATATTTTATTTCTAATACTTCATATATTAATGTGTGCATTTTTTTAATTTTATTTGAAGTATTGAGTGATATTTCATTTTGTTTCATTACATTCAAATGACCACAATTTAAACCTTTTACATCTGAGTTAAATAGCATTGTATAGAAACTCTAAATCTATCTGTCATGTCCAACCTGGTTCATTTCATAATGTTGATTATATTTCATCTGGTTGTTCTGGAGTACTGCTTCTAGGGTATACAATGAATTTATCAAAACGTAAAATTGCTGTGTCCCCTCTCTTTCTTGCCTCTCTCAGCTTTGGCATCAGTTCCTGTCTCTTTCTTCTCACACAATCAGTAAAGTCCTCATTAATGTAAATGTTTGTAAATTTCAGTAGTTTTGTCTTTTGCAATATTTCCAACTTATCCTTGAATCTAGAATATTTGACTACAATGGGCCGTGGCCTATCACCATTTGTTTTGCCTGCCTGATGAGCGCTTTCCATTTCAATATCTCGCTGGATCTGCAGCTTCTCCTTCAAGACTTCCTTTAACTTTAGCTCTGTGTCCATCCACTTCTCACCTAGTGATTCAATCACACCCACGGTCACCAGATTTTTTCTTCTGGATTGAGATTCTAGATATTCCATTTTATCTGTTACAGTGTGCAAGCCATCACATACTCTATATCCATCTGTCTGCAAAGAGCTGCAGTCCTCTTTTTGTTTACCTAGCTTAGATTTAATCACATCCTTTTGTGTGAATTGCAGACTAGTCTTTAAATTCTGCTATTGTCTCAATAGGGATATGATGTGTTTAGTAGCATGTTGTCGTTCCACCGCTGGGTGTCCAGGTAGTGTTCTGAAAACGTCAGCTACATAGACAATTGGAGTTCTTTTTGGCGAAAACCCGGTCTAATGCAGAGAGATAGCATTCATCTCACTTTGGCTGGAGCCGCTCTCCTTTTTATGAATCTGGATGATTTTGTTGACCACCGAAACTATTGACAACCCAGGGCCCAGACCAGGAAGCAGAGCTGTAATCTTACACACCACTCTGTTACCCACCCAAACCCCCATTAAAACTGTGTTAGCCCACCCACGGACCAAAACAACTCTAGAAAAATAAATCATAAGAACCTTATAAAAATAAACACGGTTACTTTATCAGAACAAAATAAAACTATTAGGTGTGGATTATTAAACATCAGATTTTTTTCCTCTGAGTCTCTGTTAGTTAATGCTCTGATAACCAATAATCATATTGATTTATTCTGTTTTACAGAGACCTGGTTACAACAGGAGGATTTTGTTAGTATAAATGAACCCACGCCTGCTAATTATTTAAATTTTCGTGTTCCTAGAACAACAGGTCAAGGTGGAGGAGTAGCTGCAGTTTATAAGTCAGAATTATTAATTATTGCTAAATCAAATATTAGTTATAATTTGTTTGAGTCTTTGCCCCTCAGTCTTTCGCATCCAAAATGGAAATCAAAAAAATCTCTGTTACTTGTTGTTATTTATCGTCCTCCAGGCCCTTATTCTGTTTTTTATCTGAATTCTCAGATTTTCTCTCTGATTTATTATTAAATACTGATAAAATCATAATAATGGAGGATTTTATTATTCATGTAGATATTGAAAGTGATAGCTTGAACATAGCTTTTAGTAATTTAATAGAGTCAATTGGTTTTACTCAAAATGCCCACAAATCTAATCATTTGCTTGATCTGGTTCTGACGTATGGTATAGAGAGTAAGAACTTAATAATACATCCTCACAGTCCTGTTCTCTCTGACAACTTTTTAATAACCTTTGAGTTTACATTAGCTGACTACACAGCCACTGAAAGTAAATTTCATTATAGTAGATGTTTATCAGAGAATGCTGTAGCTAAATTTAAAGAATCTCTTCCATTTTTATTTTCCTATGTCTTACATAATAATGTAACAGAGAGCAGTAACTTAAATGATTGTATTGATAATAATACAACTTTAATGCAAACCTATCATGATGAAATTGCTCCTGAAATAGAAAGCAATTGATCAGAGGAAGCCGACTCCTTGGTTTACGCACTTTAAAACAGGAATCTAGAAAACTGGAAAGAAAATGGCGCTCCACTAACTTAGAAGAATATTATTTAACCTGAAGAAACAGCTTGTTAACATATAAGAAAGCCCTTCGTAAAGCTAAAACTGCATAATATTCATTATTAATAGAAGAAAATAAAAACAATCCCAGGTTTCTGTTCAATACTGTACCTAGCCTAATGAAAAGTCTTATCTCTGTTGAGCCATGTATCCCTATAACTCTAAGTAATGATGATTTCATGAGATTTTTATAGGTAAAATATTTTTATTTAGGGATAAAATTCATGCCAACTTTCCTGCCTCTGATTCTCTGTCAGATGAGGCAGCTTTAGTGTCACTAAAACCTGATTTATGTTTGGACAATTTTTGTCCAGTTGAGCTCTCTGAATTATCTAAAATAATAGCTTCATCCAAACCATCAACATGTCTGCTAGATCCCATCCCAACCAG